>OX101795.1:6990529-7205121 GCA_944452715.1 Ophion slaviceki | reverse complement strand
TTCATCCATCGAGCTCAAAATTTTACGAACATATAATATCATATGCACATCAAAAAACTTTAAACGTGTTTTTCTCGAAACTATGTTTTTCAAGTCGGTGACAACTGTAATTCAAAAACCACTCGATGGATTTTGATGGGTGCGCTTATTGATAGCATTAAAAAGTAGTCCTTCATCGAATGATTGTCATTTATGTTGAAAATTTCTATTTTTTAAAACAATTAACGAGCGATTGTTTGGTCGAAAATCGAAAGTTATCTGTCGGAAGCCGCCATTCTGTTAATTTTTGAAAAACGAAGCTTCGATTAAGGACTAGATTTATTATTAAACTAATGATTTTTTTCTGTTTTTTTTTGTTTCAATTTCAGATGATCCAATAAAATGTTATGATTGTCACCGCAAAGCACTAGATGCCGAAGGGGGTCCGACAAAGATGGCGATATTTTTATAAATAATCAATATTTTTCTTTGAAAATTTGTTAGAGTTGAAATATAACATAAAAAGTCTGTATAACCACTTTTGTGAAACAAACTTAATTACTATAAAAAAAATTATTGAATATGCTCGTTTTTTCACGCCTCTGACTGCATCTCCCCTTAACCAAGCTTTTTTTGTTATCGTCTTTCAATCATGAAAACAACATTTTTTTATTTTTCCGATTTTTCAAGGAGAAATAACATTATCGTTGATAAGTCGGTAATTTCAAGTCAATCATTTCATTAGATGTTGATAAATCGTGCACACCGTTTAAATGAACATTGTTTCGAGAAAAGCGCGTTTGAACTTTGACTAGCAGTTATATCGTTGTAATCATAAGTTTACATTCAATATGCGATTCCTGCACCATATCTCGAGTAGAAATATTGTCAGGCTGGCCTGATATTTGATCCGGGTCTGATAACGTTGTAGTACTTAAGGCATGCCTCAATTTTAGGCCTTGCTTAAGGTATACCTCAATTTGCGTGATCCGGTTGGTGTCATGTGATAGTCAGGTAACTGGATGTATTGTTTCCTCCAGTTGTCTGATCCAGCTAGCTTCAGGCGATGGTCAAGTAAGTGGACTTACGGTTTGCATATATTCGCCTGTTCATACTATCTTCAGGCGATTATCAGGCAACTAGACTTACGGCTTGATTCAAGTCGCCTGATCTGGCTAGCTTCAAGCAATCATCAAGTAACTGGACCTATACAAAGTTTGGCGCCTTTTACACGCCTAACCTCTTATCAAATACCAAACGAACTATATATATATTAGCGTGTCGTCAAAACGTCGAGACATATTGGCCACTCTATGCGTACATTTTTTATTATTCCTAACATTTTATTGATTCCTAATAAATCTGTGATTCGATTTCCTCTGTTCAAAAGACAATGTAATTCAATACGCTAAATTTATCGATTTAATTAATTTTTTTTTAAATTGAGTAGAACTTTCATATAAGACCAACATTTTTCTGTTTGATTGAATTAATGGTCCGTCTTGATTGCAATACACACACCGAAGGGGGGGGGGGTAGAGAGGGGTGGAGAGAGGAAGAGGAGTTATATATGTGTATATAGGTTATGTTTGAAAAATCTATAGCATGATATTCGGTAAAACTCTCTAATTATTTATCACAATGATATTAAACAATTGATCTTGTAATATACTCTGCGAATCTTTCACTTTTCCTTTTCTCACGGTCCGACTTGATCTCCCAAATTTTTTGCATCCGCCTACATCCCTACGAAGAGTGCGACTCAAAGATTAGAAAGGCCATATTTTTCTTCCAACGATCGTGTTTGACTATTTCCGCTCGATGCAGCTGCATTTCTCGGAAATCCTTTCGGACAACACTCCAAACATCACGTAGGCCCTTCCTTCCAATGGAAAATTCTCGAACAACGACCTAAGCGTCACGTCGGCCCTTCCTCCCACTACCTCAATTTTCTCAGGCCCTACTTCTATAAAATGCAACGAATCTAAGCTAAGTTAGTCAGTAAGTCATCGAATTTGTATCACACCGAATCTCTGTTCGACGATAATTTGAATAAACGCGTCTCAAGTAGCTCATCCTTGTGTTAACCGAGTTGCTCCGTCCTAAAACCGAGTTCTGTAGCGAGTCAGACAGCTCGTTCAAAATAAAAACCAACCAAACCCATCGAACCGACATTACAATTGGTGCTAAGTGTGGGGTTGCCTGACTATCAACGCTGGGAACATAGGACCGATCGACGACACGCTGAGTCTACGAGAGGCCACGTCTGAAACTGGATCCACAAAAGGAATCGGTGAGTAAAGACTCATTTACTCGTAACCGTGAATCAAAGGTTATAACGACCGATTCCGAGACTGACTCAATAGATCAGACCGAAATGTCGCTATCGAACGTAAACGCAGTCATCAAAACGGCGTTTAATCGAATAAAAGACTCGGACTCGCAAGTTGAAATGGAAGACAATGCCATGCGTAATGTGCCCACAATATCCGAAGATTCTTTTGAAGAGCTAACACCAAAAGAAGCTCTCGAATTAATCCGCGAATTCGATGGTAAATCCTTGGGAGTCGAAACTTTTATTGCGTCAATCGAAGATGTAAGATCGCAAGTCAGCCGATCGGATTACCTCCGTCGATTGATAATTACAAAAAAAAATAGTAGGAGACGCGGCAAGAGAAATTCAAGAATACAAAACGAACACCTACGAACAACTCTACGAGTGTCTACGAATGCTCTTCGGAAACTTGCAACCGGTCAGTGTTTGGCGAGATAAAAGATCGCGAATGTTCCAACAGAAAACCGAAACCGTTTCAAAGTTCACAAACCGATTTTTGGAAGTACAAAATCAGCTGCTCACGGTATTAGCTAATTCAACGGCAGATGAAACACAAAGGCGTTTCATTGTAGAGTATGAACGGCAACCAGGGTTAGACCAGTACCTGTTAGGATTAAAGAAAGAAATATCCACTGAAGTACGTGCGCAAAGGCCTGGCAATATTCGTATGGCAATTGCTCGAGCGCAAGCCGCAGAGGCTTACGATTATACTCGGGAAATGATGACGCGTAACCTTACCCTGACGGACAAAGGCGCAGGTAGCTCGGATACCCACAAGACTCCCTTCCAAAAAATTCTAAGAACCTTGGCCAGTACGCAACGTCCACCAGTTGTTTACCGATACTGTAATAAAATAGGACATCTGAACCGCGATTGGACAAAACACACAACCACCCACCTATACGAAATGCGAATCACATACCAGGAGAGGAAGCAACTATCGCGACTCAAGAAATATCCCATGAGTCAATGCCATCGGATCCACTAAACGAGTGGTCAAACTTCCCACACGAACAGCCAGCAGAATAGGCAGTTTTCTCCTAGATACCGGATCTGCGATAAATTTAATAAAAACCAGCATGTTAACGAAAGGATCGCAGATGAATCGGAATATCAAAACACCGTTTTTTATGGGCAATGAACGACATGAATCATTGTTCGCTGCCAAACATGAATTTCGAGGAAAGACTCACATCTTTCACGTTGTTCCCAACGAATTCCCATTAGACGAGGATGGGTTGATCGGCATTCCATTCATGGTAAAATACCAAACGAGCATCGGTATGGGAAGAAAAATTAGTTAATCTTCGACGCCCAACGGTTCGAATTCGAGAAGGTATCCGTCACTATTCCGCCACGAACCATCTATTTCATCACGGTTCGTACAAATATCGAAAATGGAGTAGCCGTCACAGATGAGAACAATCCAGAAGCAGTAGTGGCTTGCGTCTTCCAAGCCAAGGATTACGAAGCCCGAGTACCACTTATGAATGACTCGGAAGAACCGATCATAGTTACGATTGACCAGCTGCAGGGCATTCCTTTTGGGGAAACCGCCTGTTCGCCTGAGGAGGAGCACCAAGATGCACCGAAGGATGTAGCTCGTGTCAATGCTATAGAAATTACGAATTCCGCCGAACGCATTCACACATTGAAAGAAAACGTTAGACTCGAGCACGTGCGGCCAGATCAAGCAGAAAAGGTTTGGGACATCGTTTCTAGTTTTTCCGATGTATTTGCCCTACCTGGAGATCCACTCCCAGGTACAAAGATGGTCAAACATCGCATCATCACGAGCGACGATATGCCCGTGAACATTAAACAATACAGGTAGCCGCCGGTTCACAAGGAAGAAATCGACAGGCAGGTAAACGAAATGCTGGAGAAAGAGTTAGTAGAGCCGAGTGACTCGCCATACAACTCACCTATTTGGGTTGTACCAAAGAAATCTGATGCCTCAGGAAAACAAAAAATGGAGAATCGTGATTGACTTCCGAAAATTAAACGAAAAAACTACTCACGATGCCTATCCTCTCCCATGCATCGACGAAATATTGGATCAATTAGGCCGAGCAAAATATTTCTCCGCTTTTGATCTAGCGTCAGGATTTTACCAAATTCCAATGGACGAACGTGATAAGCAAAAGACAGCGTTTTCTACACCATCGGGCCACTACCATTACAACAGAATGCCATTTGGATTAAAGAACGCACCCGCAACGTTCCAACGCATGATGAATAACGCGTTGCGAGGACTAATCGGAAACACATGCTTCGTATACCTCGATGACATAATAATTTACGGGCAAACAATCGAGGAACACAACAAAAAACTGATAGGTGTTTTAACTCGCCTCCGCGAATCGGATTTAAAACTACAGCCTGATAAATGCGAATTCCTGCGACCAGAATTGGAATTTCTGGGACACATCATCTCCGAAGAAGGAGTAAAACCAAACCCGAGGAAAACAGATGCGGTAGAGAACTTCCCGAAACCACGAGACCAAAAGCAAATCAAACAGTTCTTGGGGTTGGCCGGATATTACCGAAAATTTATAAAAGATTTCAGCAAAATAGCAAAGCCCCTTACGGAGCTTCTGAAGAAAGAAACAACATGGGCATGGACTGATAAACAAGAACAGGCTTTCAATTTACTACGTACAGCACTCGTATCGTCACCTGTCCTTCAGTACCCAGATTTCAAGGAATCTTTTGTGCTCACCACCTATATCAAGGATCCCTCGGAAAGGATCGACCAGTCGCCTACGCATCACGCACTCTCAACAAGGCTGAACAACGCTATTCCACTACGGAGAAAGAAATGTTGGCAATAGCCTGGGCCGTGAAACATTTCCGACAATATTTGTATGGAAAAAAATTTCAAATCGTTGCGGATCACAAGCCGCTGATATGGTTTCTTAGAACCTCGAATCACCCAACAAATAGTCGCCTAATGAGACTTCGCTTGAAACTCGAGGAATATGAGTACGATGCTCTTTATAAGAAAGGGACGTTAAACACTAACGCCGACGCCTTATCGCGGATATACCCGGTAATTACACGTCAAGGAAAATGCAACAATCCCACAAATGAGCAGTTAAGAAATCAAGAAGAAATCGTCATTGAAGAAAAAAGCAACAACGCAGAAAAAACTAACAACGCAGCGGAGAGAAATAATTATCAAGAAACGCAAAACGAGAATTTCCCCTTTTACATCGAATTCGAATTATCGAAGGAAATTCCACAAGTTCCCGAAATATTGGAGGAGACACCACCCAGGAACATATCAAGGATCAAAATCACAGGTCAGCCTGGAGACAGTGAAGACTAATTGCACCTTGATTTCACAGCAGATGAAATCGAATGGTACAACTCATTAGCCGAAAAACTATCAATGATCAATGGACCTATGAAGATTTATTTAGGGTGCCAAGAAGTAAGCGAAAATCCAGTTACAAAAATGGTAATTAAGCAGATGATCTCATTTATTTGGTCGAAGAAAACAGAGCGACCCCTTCTCTACCTTTATGACACGGAAATCTACGAGCTAGGTACAGAAGAGGAACGGATGGACATCACAAAACAACACCATGGGACAAATGCCACAGGTCATTTCGGAGTAGCGAAAACCCTCGATCGAGTGAAGGCTGTTGCTACCTGGCCGAACCTTCAAAGGGACCTCGAAGATTACATCCGTAAATGCGACACGTGCCAGAGGATCAAGCTCGTGCGAACACAACCGCGAGCAGAAGCAATAATTACAGATACACCGTAAAAACCTAATGAAAAAATCGCATTAGACCTTGTGGGTCCGCTACCTGAAACTTATGAGGGGCACAAGTACATCCTCTCTGTACAAGATCAGCTGACGAAATACATTACGCTGATCCCTTTAAAATCACAGGACGCTCAATCCACGGTAACTGCATTGGTGAATAATTTCATTTACATTCATGGAGCCCCAAAGATTATCCTAACTGATGGTGGACGAAACTTTATTAGCCAGACGTTCAAATATCTGGAAAAACTTTTCAAGATCTTACACATTACAACGACAACGTTCCACCCTCAGAGTAACGGAAGCCTTGAACGAGCACATGCTCCAATTAAGGAACAAATCAAAGCATTGATCTACGATCGTCAAGGAGAATGGGATAAAAAGTTGAAATTTGTTTCTATGGCGTACACTACAGCAAAACACGAAAGAACAGGATTAACACCGTTCGAAATGCAATTTGGAAGGAAACCCAACATCCCGAATAACCTGCCAGTTTAAAGGACCAGTGTAACAATCGACCAATACTTCGAAGGACTACGCGTTGATCACGAACGTATCGTAGAAAGAGGACGCGACAGTCTAATCGCTGCTAAAGAACACTACAAGGCAGTCCAGGACGCCCGCATACACCGTCCTGTATCCATTTTCACAAAGGGCGACGAAGTCCTCGTTGCTCAAGAGAAAGACAAGATACCCCTTGCCCCAAAGTGGGAAGGACCTCCCATCATACTAGAGCAAACATCAGACGCCAACTACGAAATATTACTAAACAACAGAAAAAAATTAATCCACGTTAACAAATTAAAACCTTATCGTAGAAACTAATAAAAAAAACTCTGTGCAGGAATTATGTCGCTGTTACTTCTTCCCCTCTTCGTAACGTCCGTCAAAACAGGCGTATTAAGGGTGGAACCACTTGAAGGCGCCGTATACATGGAAAACTTAGGAAACGTCGTAATCTACCATCAAACCTGGATAGTAGTCAACTACGTCGACCTCACCGAAATAAATCTACAACGGGACGAGCTGGTGCGAGCTGCGCTGAGCTTATCGACGATCTGCAACGGAGTCAAGAAAAAAAAGAACTGCTCGGAATCTGCATCAATCGAAATACTTCGACAGAGGTTAAATAGAATAGATGCTAGAAGATCTCGGCTAATGAACATTATTGATTATAAACCCCGATTTAAAAGAGATGTATTTAACTTTATTGGGGATATAAGTAAAATCCTGTTTGGAACTCTAGGAAATTCCGACGCCGAATATTATAATGATGAGATCGATAAACTTCACGCTGATAATAAAAAAATGAGTACCCTAATTAGCAATCAAACAGCAGTAGTTAAAGGAATAGCATCTACACTTTCTAAAGCTATGGAAGAATTGCGCACTGAAAATCAACAACTGTTCAATTCGTATGCAAAAGTAAATTTTGCGGTAGCTGATAATACCAGAGATATCAAAATTAGCGCACAAGTTACCCTCCTAGAGAGTCTTACAGACGAATATAGTGAATGCGTCATTAATGTCTTGAATGCAGTAAACGATGGCAAACAAGGGATAATCCATCCCCAAATCCTCAATCCTGCCGACTTGATCGAAGCACTAAAAACAATTCGGGAACAAGTCTCATCCAGTATCGTCCCACCTGTACCTCTAGAAGAGTCTGCTTTTGCGGCAATTATTGGAATTAGCGATGTAAGCGTTATGCTAAAAGATAATCGTTTTACTTATGTAATTAAGGTACCAGTGATAGAAAATAACCTGCTTGACGTTTTCCGCATTATCCCCATCCCTAAGCGGAAGGGAACCTCAAGCACCTTTTACTATGTGAACCCTCCTGACACGTTAGTAATTATCAATGCAGCCCGAACAATATTCACTCCAAGTAATGAAGAAAATCTCGATCACTGTAAGGAAGTCGGGCCAAGACGTTTGTACAAACGTACAAGTCCCGACTATTTTGTGCACGATCCCAATAGCTGCGAAGCAGTAATCCTCCAAAAACCGACAGACATATCCGACGCTCAATGTCATCTAGTTAAATCCTTGTGGATTCAGTTGAAATCAGGAAATTCTTGGATCGTCACATCCCCACATGACGAAACGCTCTACGTTAGCTGTGACGATCACGAAACACATCAAGCACTACTGCGCGGTACTAACAAAATAACGATGACAGGTAATTGTGTTGGGCATACTGAACACATCTTTGTAAGACCTAGCTACGACAGGGAAGAATGCTCCATGTTAAAATTGACTGGAAACCGTAATGCGAAACATATTGCAAAACCAACAGGTCGCCGTCGATCTACTAACCTTAAAGCTTGACGAAAATTCACTTTTTTTTGGGTGTGAATTTTCTTAAATTAGGGGGGAGGTGTCATATACTCTGGGAATTTTTCACTTTTCCTTTTCTCACGGGCAGACTTGATCTCCCAAATTGATTGCATCCGGCTACATCCCTACGAAGAGCCCGACTCAAAGATTAGAAGGGCCATATTTTTCTTCCAACGATCGTGTTTGACTATTTCCGTCCGATGCAGCTGCATTTCTCGGAAACCCTTTCGGACAACACTTCAAACATCACGTAGGCCCTTCCTTCCAATGGAAAATTCTCGAACGACGACCCAAGCGTCACGTCGGCCCTTCCTCCCACTACCTCAATTTTCTCAGGCCCTACTTCTATAAAATGCGACGAATCTAAGCTAAGTTAGTCAGTAAGTCATCGAATTTGTATCACACCGAATCTCTGTTCGACGATCATTTGAATAAAAGCGTCTCAAGTAGCTCAACCTTGTGTTAACCGAGTTGTTCCGTCCTAAAACCGAGTTCTGTAGCGAGTCAGACAGCTCGTTCAAAATAAAAACCAACCAAACCCATCGAACCGACATTACAATATAGTTTATGTGACACAACAAATAATTACCGGAATTGATGTGGTCTCTTTTGCCACCGAAATGCTGCAAACACTCGGTAGCATCGGAGCAGCGTGCGTAGTTATGGGTAGGTAGGTTCTAGGTTCGATCCCATGTGGATGCAGAACATTTTTTTCGAAATAATCCATTCAGAAGGCCAGGGAATGACGGATTATGATACAAAATCATTGTTGTAGAATGTTTGACTAAGGAATTCAATTTATTTCGGATTTATGCAATATTCTGTTGAATATTCTTAAAAATATATTTGAAACAAATAGGATCGTAGTAAAAAATCTATTTGATTCACATGGATCCTATGCAAATTAAATATTTTTTTCACACTGCAATGAAGAATGTGACGAGATGGTGGTTTCCGAAGCAACAGCGAATTTCTTTCTTCGGACTGCATGTCAGGCCTTTACTTTTCACTTTGATCAGGCCTTGACTTTTTATCCTGATCAGACCGAAATCAGAAAAAGTGTCGCAAAAATTATCAGGGCTTGATAAAAAATCCTGATCAAGACATGAAAAAAAATCAGGACGCCTGATCAGGTCTTTTTTGTAGACGGAGCAGGATTTCTACTCAGGATGTTGGACCTTCGTCTTTAATTTGAGTTGCCTCAAGCGACGAACGAGAGCAACACGTTCAATCAAGTTCGTAGATCTGTCGATCTGTGTGTCGTCATTGCGTTGGCATTAAACCGGGAGTAGTATAACAGGACCGGTTCTAACTCAGAGATCTCAGGGGGCAGGCGGGGGGGGGGGCTCCAGCGCGGGGAAGCCAAGTGTGGGGGTACGACGGAAGGGGGACGGGTCGCCGGGCGCGTGTGACGTCACAGAGGGGCCTCTGTGGAGGAGGGGGGGGGGGGGGGGGCATGTGGTCCGTGAAGCGCTTGGCGGGAGGGGGAAGCCGGCGTCGATGAGTGTTTTGTGTGTGTGTGTGTTTGTGTGAAAGGAAGGGGGAGGGGGCAAAAAGAATGCTTCGCATTAAATGACGATAAAACAATAGTTTATTAATAATTAAATTGAACAATGACCTTGCATAGTATATATTATATATAAAATCTTTGGTGTGTGTGTGTGTTTGCCTGTTTTTCATTGTTTCAAATTATTTTATTTTGAATATCCGCAGCGGATCCGTTATCCTGGAACATAACAAATCATGCATCTTATTAACCTATCAAACATTATCATATTTTGAATCATACTAAAGACAATACGAACCATCGACCCAGTATAAGTTCAGGCAGGTGGGGGACGTGTCGCGCATTGAAACTTGGTGGCTCGGCCCGCCGCAGTTGGTAGAAAATATCCCCTGGATGTTGTCAAACCGTTCGCTGAAGTGGCCACATCTTTGAATTAGTCGATCAACCACGCCCCGCATGTCAAAGGAGCGTGACACGCAAAATTTCGCCCGATCATTTTCGGTGAGATATTCGTAGTTCACACTGCCCATAACGCCCCGGTTCAACCGATTTATTTGCTGCTGGTCCACTATGATTTCATGCACATAATGGACTCCCTTATCTGAGGCATCACCCAATCCACTATCAAATGATTCCGTATCACTGTCCATCTCGGCCAGTTCCATGTCATTATGTGCAAGCACTTCAATGTACGCGCACTCATCGTCGTCATCATCGGCGACATCAACAACGTCTTCGTCTATCCCAACTTCGACTTCGTCGTCATCGGCAATATTCACAACACCTTCCATCTCATTAGCGACGAGATTGATCACTTCAATTTCGTTCGACATTTTTCTTCACTGATGTTCTGTTTTCCGACTCTTCCATAATTGCACCTCGCAGGTTGAAGACTGGAATGGCGAAGACTGCTGTTCCGATGCTTCTTCGGATTTCGATTTTTGGATCCTCACAGGCTTATGAGGGTGGGGGATGACCAACAGGATGTGTAAATAGTTTTCAACATTAGTTGGGACGTGTAGAAAAAAAACCTTGCAAGATGGTGCATCCTGGCCAGGGATGAACGAAAAGTTTTTTTTTTCCTTAACTACCCCTGTGGGGTGGGCATCTGCTGTCCAGAAAAGTGGGCACTCGTGGAGGTGAAAGCTGGCCAGGCTCGCCAATCATTGACTTTCGCGATCTCTATAGAACAGCGTCTACGTCATGGAGACTGAACTGGCGTATTATATAGAGCATCATAGAGTTTTCAATATATATTGCCACGTGTTCCAGTATGTATGAACTCTGTCACGAATCATAGGGCTCTTCGCAGAGCAACATCAAACCTATTCAAGTGACACTTGAAGCTATACAGTACGTACAAAATCAGCCATATTCTTGAGGCATTTTTTTTTCTTCGTCGACGTTCAAAGCCACCCTCCGAGCATAGGGAACATTTTGAAAAAATACCATTCCGCTCAAGTAATGTCTTGGCTATCCAAAACACATATACGAAATTGAGGTATTTATTACAATTTTTTTTTGCATTCTATTTTTAGGTATTTTATTTTATTTTATTTTTTTTGCTCCCGTTGAACCGCGACCGGCTCATTCTGTGTATGTATTTATTTTTCATGCTTTCCGCGATAAAAGATATCAACGTGATATTAAAAACTCTGGTGAAGGTGATTCTATTACATTTTCCGAGCTAGAAGGGAACGACAAAAAAATTTTCTGATGGGAGACCATTTTTAATCATCGGCAGCGCTCAAAAGTGGCCACACATTGAATGAAGTAGTGAGTTAACATATCTCTCTGGAAAGACTTTTCAACTCGTTAATGTGGAGAACAACAATGAACCGTCAGAAGAAATCTTGCACAACCAAGCCACGCTCTTAAGTTCGATAGACGACCCTGCTGTGTCGGGGCAACAGATCGTCGAGTTCATTGAAGTACTGAAGACGCAAAGCCGAATTAAGCGCCAACGATTATCAACTGAACATCAATAGTCATTGATATCCAAAATACCGCATCTGGAAGAATTGAAGTATTCCATGTACAGGCATTTTATATGCATGGGTGCAGGACACAGCAGTGATGGGTTAATGTGGCGAGCCCTCGACTTGAACGCGTGATGGTCTATACTTTAACCCCTGCTCGATGGATTTCAACAACGTGGAAGTGGTTGAGCTTTACGAAAAATACGTAATCTTACAATAAATGTAAATAAGTATAAATCAATACGCGTTGAATGTTATATCTCATTGCCACGGGAAATAATGATTATGAGGGCTGCGATTAATGTGCAATCAAGAGATAATACACGTTTCGCATGGGTGACAGTCACAGCTTAATACCCAGCAGAACGAGACAGTGACCACGGATCTTCTTACATGCATTATTCAACGGTATTGAATCTATCGAATATTGGATTCCCAGTAACTATAGATCAAATAAAAAATAAAAAAATTGTGCTTCAAAAGAATTTGTCGATTGTTGCAAATTGATGCAAATTAATAGCATATCAATTTGCTATACATGCAAGATACCGAAGATAACAATGTATGACATATCACATAGATAAAGAACCTGTCAAGCCTCGTGAGCGCAGTACAGAGGCAGCCATTAAAAAATATATATATGCCATCGGTGTGTGAAGTTAACACAATTACTATATCGTCATGTGTGCTAGACGAATTAAACAACAATCCATTATTTCGCAGGTGTCTGCATTACTTTAGATCAACGGATAAACTGCAATCACATGAGATCGATTATGGAGCAAAAAGCACTGCACCATCCGACTATCAAATGATACCAATAAGTGACTCCAAATCATCAACTTCAATTGGAAAGCAACACATCCAATCACTGTAGATGCCTATTTGGAGTGTTTTTTTACGAATTATAGAAAGAAGATGAGAGTGTGCAAAGACTGATGGGAAGAACGTAGCAGAGGATATGTATCAATATCATGAAGCATTTACTATTGATTACCACATGTGTTTTTCATATGATGAATCGCTATCATAGTATCGATCACATCACAGCGCCGATTTCATATCATAGTTTTTGACAAAACTGGAAAAACTCGTGCTGTGCATAAAATACATTCTCTACGAAAAGTAATGCTCGTCATGAGTTAATTCTAATACCTTCGCGCTATGGCAATAATTGTGCATTCAGTCATCATCAACCACTAGAGGTAGAAGTTGAATTACTCAAGATACTATGGAATATGCCCCACATGATCTTACAAGGAAACGTTGCGAGGTCGATGTCTCCGATTTCGATTAAATTCGGCATGCTTGTAGAATAGGTAAAAGTAGGCGACACGTATTCTTTTATAGAGGCGGAACCCGATTTTTAAGGGTTGAAAAGTACCCAGGAAAATTGGGGTGTTTTTCGTTTTTCGTCCATAACGTTTTAACGGTACGAGGTATGGAAAAACTTCAAATTGCAAAAAGCTTTATTTTTTCATGCACTATACATTGGAGATGAGAACGATGCAGGAAGCAACAAATTTCATACTGTTTATTGGAAAAATGCCATTTTTTCAACCGTATCTCCGAGAATTTTTAATCGATTGGGATCTAAATTTGCATACATGTAGAGAATGGAAAAGTGCGGATACGGATTTTTTCTTTTTCCGATATCTCACAATTAAGGGGTTGAAACGGCCCGTCGATTTTTTTGCCGAGAGCATCGTATTATAAGGTAGCCTTTTGGCATTTCGGTCTAAATTCACGTCAATATACGTTCGTGTTATGACGCAATTGCATATTTATAACATTTCAGCCCCTCCCCCCCAACGGCCCCCCTCTCGAAAAGCAAACGTTCAAAGTTTTTACCACGCGGCATGGACGAAAATTTGTAGAAATAAAAATGGGTTACAAAGAAAGTACAATCAGTCAAAAAATCGATACACATTTTCTCGTTTTGGCGGAACGACACGCTTAAGGGGTCAACGCACCCTTAACAACTTCGTTCTTTCTACAGCTCGTGAACGGGCCGAAATAAAAATAAAGTTCGGAAGGAAAACACGTTGTATTCTTCGACTACTAGACGTTCATAATGATAATGATGAGTACAGCAATAAATGGCGTGTTGTTTATTGCAATAATTCGTGAATTACTTGTGAAAAATCACTCTTGAGTTTTCTACTAATATGGGCAGAGGCAAGGATCGCAATCACGGACTGACTTCGTGCTTCGGGAAGCAACTGGATTACAATTGTATATTTACGAAGAAATTCTCCCCCGCCACGTACTATCTTTGAAGATTACAACACAATCGGAAAAGTGTTCTCACGCTTACTCATTTAGAAAATGTTTTTTTATGGATTATACTTATTACAATAATGATAGTCATGATAAAAGTGTTTGAAACAAAGAGATTTCTTACACCACGCACAAGTGATACTAGCTGCTTCGCCGCATATATCGCATGTCGGTACATTTTGTGAAAAGCAAAATTCTACCGGATTTTCGAAGTTTGGTGGTCTTTCTTCTTCGTACCCGCTTTTGTACCACGCATATTTGAAAAGATTTGTAAACCGTGGAGAAGAAAACTGGTTGTGTATAAGAGATTGTAATTTGACAATATTGTCTCTCAAATGCAGATTGACATCGTAATTGTATAATATTACTGCGTCAGAAAAGTGTTTGACGAAGTTTTTCCATACAGGGAAGCCATAAACATCAAAGGGCTGTATCATTCCAGTCGTACCTGCAGGAATTACTAATTATCATATGGACTAATTGTCTACAGAACTAATGAAACTCGTGCAATATATTTACCTGCTGGAATGGTTAAAACTTTAATATCTTTCTCTTGCATATCCATTTCTTTAAATGCAGTTCGATATTGACCGCTCCAAGAATCCAGAAGTATTATCGATTTTGGACCCGTATTGGGAATATATACTTCTTGGAACCATCGCTTGAAATGATTAGTGGTCAATTTTCCAGATTTCGAAGCCAATAGAAATATATTTTCGGCTCTGAACATAGTTTGTTCCACTCGAGGACCAAAATTGCCGGTAGGTTCGTTTAAAACGATCAACATAGGTACCAAAAGCTTGCCACTCGCAGAAACCAAAGGCTGTATAATATAACTGTGTGTTGTTGATGTTTTCGATTGCACGACTGCCTCAACGGATTTTTGCCCTTCTTTCGCCAATGTGCGGCCTGTATGTAGCTCTAAATTGAATCCACTCTGATCAGAATTAAATGTGTTTTCAGTCCCAACGTTGGCTATGTTGACTTTCACCATTTCTATAAATTCGATAGCTTTGTTTTGAAGTGTATCAACGTTTAATAATTGTTGTTTTGTTACATATTTAGTAATCTTCCGTGACACAATTTCATGTTGGTTTTTGAATGTCCTTAGCTAAGAAGCGGATGTTTGGAAATTTACGGCTGGTATTTCTACCATTTCTCATGCACGTAAGGCCCATCGTTGAAGATCTATATCATGGACAGGCAGCCGTCTGTCCATAGCATCATTAAAATTGTTTAACGTGTAGTCAGCTATCTTTGTTAACTTTTCTTTGTAGGTGCCACCCTTATTTATACTATGGGCCCACCGGCGCAACTGCGGCTCTGATTTCACCTTTTTGAATTTCGTTTGAACAGGTAATAACTTTCTTTACCCATTTGCCCTGGATCTCCAGTAATCTACAGCTCTTGTCTTGTATTCGTAACTCAATTCTTCTATGTCTTGGGTACATACATTTTCATCAATTTTTTGATCTAGGTATCGTTGTCCGTGCCAATCTCCTTCACTGTCATCTTCTATTACGGCTGCTTCATGAATTTCATTTGGTGACAGAAAATCCAAACCAGTTTCGACTTCCATTTTCATTTTCAGGTTGATCCATCGCTTCAATGATCATGTTTTCTAGATCCTTACTGAACTGTTCTTCCTGTCTGGTGATTGGAGTGCGAGGCAAATTCATAGCACTTATCGATATGGATAGAAGTTGAATAACATTCACCGGATTAACGTACATTTTTATTTGTATTTCGAACACAAAATGTATGGCTGGCTTCTCCGTCGTAACTGCAGCAATAATGATCGTTGGTGAATTTATATGACTTCAAACCCAATTGATAAGTACACACGAAAAAAACAACGACGACACACGCTATTACTAGAACTACTATTAATCTTTAATAAGGCGATTTCAAGAATATCATGAGCGCCGCTCTTTGCACCGTAGTCGCTCTTTGCGAAGATTTATTTCTTTCGTTCATTGGTTCTGCTGTTTGCGAAAATAAAATTAAAGATAAAGATTAAATTATGCTGCGTTATAAGCTGATAAAAATGTCTGCATCATTCTGTTCATAAGTTGCAGCGGCAACCCAAAAACGCTGTAATCTCTGCCGATAATGCCTTCGATACGGTGAGCGGAGTGGAATTTCTTCGTAAATATACAATTGTAATCCAGTTGCTTTCCGAAGCACGAAGTTAGTCCGTGATTGCGAGCCTTGCTTCTGCCCATATGAGTGGGAAACTGAAGAGTGATTTTTCACAAGTAATTCACGAATTATTGCAATAAACAACACACCATTTGTTGCTGTATTCATCATTATCATCATGAACGTCTAGTAGTCGAAAAATACAACATTTTTTCCATTCGAACTTTATTTTTATTTCGACAACGAGAAAATGTGTATCGACTATTTTGACTGATTGTACTTTCTTTGTAACCCATTTTTATTTCTAGAAATGTTCGTCCATGCCGCACGGTAAGAACTTTGAACGTTTGCCTTTCGAGAGAGGGACCGTTGGGGGGGGGGGGCGCCTGGAATGTTACAAATATGCAATTGCGTCATAACACGAACATATATTGACGTGAACTTAGACCGAAATGCCAAACGACTAGCTGATTATACGATGCCCTCGGCAAAAAAAATCTACGGACAGTTTCAACCCCTTAATTGTGAGATATCGGAAAAAGAAAAAATCCGTATCCGCACTTTTCCATTCTCTACGTGTATGCAAATTTACATCCCAATGGATTAAAAATTCTCGGAGATACGGTTGAAAAAATTGCATTTTCGCAATAAACAATATGAAATTTGTTGCTATCTGCATCGTTCTCATCTCCAGTGTATAGTACACGAAAAAATAAACATTGTTGCAATTTGAAGTTTTTTCAGATCTCGTACCGTTAAAACGTTATCGACGAAAAACGAAAAACACCCTAATTTTCAAGGGTGCTTTTCAACCCTTAAAAATCGGGTTCCCCCGATATAAAAAAATACGTGTCGCCTATTTTTACCCATTCTACAAGCATGCCAAATTTCATCGAAATCAGAGACATCGACCTCGCAACGTTTCCTTATTAGATGAGATCAATAAATTATCATTACTTCGAACCTTGGAAAGTGGGCGATACTTGAATATGAGTATCGCCCTTTCGCTCTTGGGATCTATATGACTGTCCATCGCTTCAAAGCACAACGAAACATTCATGGACCGTAAACGCTGCCTCCCAACTAGAGAAACCAAAATATGTAATTGGTGCGGTGCAGACTGGTAAAAAAGATAATGTATGGCAAAGGAAATTATATTATTTACCGACTGCAAACTCACAAGTGCTAAACTTTATCTTAATTCAGCATTCTTTTCTCAAGATGATTCGAATTTGGACTTCAAAAAAGTTTCGACATTTTGTTCAATATGCACTCTCGATTTTGTAAATACCATTATGACTGCAATAGTGATCGTTCTTTACTAACCATCGCCAAGCCTTAATGTAACGGCCCTCCCACGGTTAATGATTGATTGCATCAGAACGAGCCCGTAAAAAAATGCTACCGTAGATGTGTGAATAGAGTTTGAATGCAAAGAAGATTCACCACCGAATACAACTGCATTTTGTTTTAATCTTACATGATCGCGTTGTTGAATATTGTCCATTGACCGACATTATCCGTAAAATTGCATATATCAGCAAAATCTGCGAGATACGAAGCATCATGGTTGATTCGCAATCGTCATGGTCTAATGTGGGCATATGGAAACGTTCCATATATCATGGCTGAAGGTTCAATAACAGCTGGAGTTGAAGGTTCAACGGACGGTGACATGTGCCCTATCGTATATGTTAAGGGTCATGAAAAACGAGAATGGCTAGCTGATATAATAAATATGAAAAATGAGCTATTTATTGAGTCGTTGAATATCGACTTTGACGATATGGATGTCTCAAGTAAATTAGATAGAAGTTTTACTCTACGATGTGAAAAGCATAAAAACTGTTGTGCCTTACAAAATGTATTTAAAATATTTAATTGGTGGCTGAATCATAAAGATTCATGCACATAAAAGAAATGTAACATTGTGTACTTTTTATTCTCCTCACCCCGTACTTAGTTATGTCAGCATCACCTGATATCGGATTGTGCAACTGAATACAATATCACTTTCGAATGTGAAACTCATTTTTTTTGTATGGAATTTGATTGAAAATAAATTAATATTATCGCCCAATGATAATCGAAGACATTCATCAGTATACGTTCGTTAGATGTTCGTGAACCGTTTGTTGGAAGTTTGCGAGGCATTCGAAGATTTTCGATAGTCGTTCGTGAAACGTTCCAGAGACTTCTGAAGACATTCATAGGACGTTCGAAGCCATTTAAGAGACGTTCGAAAACATCCATAAGGCGTTTGAAGACACGCATGAGGGGTTAAAAGAATATCAACAGACTTTCTACGACGATCATGAGACGTTTGAAGATGTTCGTGAGACTTTTGAAAACGTTCATAATACGTTTGAAGACATCGATGAGGGGTTCGAAGACGCTTGAGAGACTTTCAAACACGTTCTACAAAACTGTGAAAATCCCAAACAAACCCAAACAATTCCAGCGAAACTCAAACGTCATGAAAGTCTTCGGTTTATCGTGGAACAATCGTTTGCAACAATCGATAAATTCTTTTGAAGCACAGTTTTTTAATTTTTAATTTGACCTATAGTTACTGGGAATCCAATATTCGATAGATTCAATACCGTTGAATAATGCCTGTAAGAAGATCCGTGGTCACTGTTTCGTTCAGCTGGGTATAAAGCTGTGACTGTCACCATAATCATTATTGCCCGTGGCAATGAGATATAACATTCAACGGGTATTGATTTATACTTATTTACATTTATTGTAAGATTACGTATTTTGCGTAAAGCTCAACCACTTCCACGTTGTTGAAATTCATCGAGCAGGGGTTAAAGTATACACCATCACGCGTTCAAGTTGAGTGCTCGCCACATTAACCCATCACCGCTGTGTCCTGCACCCATGCATATGAAATGCCTGTACATGGAATACTGCAATCCTTCCAGATGCGGTATTTTGCCTATCAATGACTATTGATGTTTAGTTGATAATCGTCGATCGAACTTAAGAGCGTGGCTTGGTTGTGCAAGATTTCTTCTGATGGTTCATTGTTGTTCTCCATATTAAGTCTTCGGTTTATGGATGTCGTCGACGATCGTATTATGCATGTCGTCGAGGATTTCTAAACGTCTTCGAAAGCCTCTCGAACGTCTTCAAACTTCCCGTGAATGTCTTTGAAAGTCTCTTAAGCGTCTTCGAACCCCACATGAATGTCTTCGAACGTCTTATGAATGTCGTCGAAAGTCTCTTGAACGTCTTCGAACCCCTCGTGAATGTCTTTGAAAGTCTCTCAAGCCTGTTCGAACCCCCCCCCCCCCCCGCCCCCCCATGAATGTCTTCAAACGTATCATGAATGTCGTCGAAAGTCTCTTGGACGTATTCAAAAGTTTCTTGAACATCTTCAAACCCTTCGTGAATGTCTTTGAAAGTCTCTCAAGCGTCTTCGAACCCCTCATCGATGTCTTCAAACATATTATGAATATTGTCAAAGATCTCTTGAATGTCTTCGAAAGTCTCTGAAGGTCTTCGCACCTCTCATGAATGTCTTCAAACTTCTTATGAACGTTTTCAGAAGTCTCTTGAATGTCTCACGAACATCTTCAAACGTCTCATGATCGTCGTAGAAAGTCTGTTGAAATTCTTTGAACCCCTCATGCGTGTCTTCAAGGGCCTTATGGATGTTTTCGAACGTCTCTTAAATGGCTTCGAACGTCCTATGAATGTCTTCGGAAGTGTCTGGAACGTTTCACGAACGACTATCGAAAATCTTCGAATGCCTCGCAAACTTCCAACAAACGGTTCACGAACATCTAACGAACGTATACTGATGAATGTCTTCGATTATCATTGGGCGATTATATTAATTTATGTTTAATCAAATTCCATACAAAAAAAAATGAGTTTCACATTCGAAAGTAATATTGTATTTAGTTGCACAATCCGATATCAGGTGATGCTGACATAACTAAGTATGGGGTGAGGAGAATAAAAAGTACATAATGTTACATTTCTTTTATTTGCGTGAATCTTTATGATTCAGCCACCAATTAAATATTTTAAATACATTTTCTAAGGCACAACAGTTTTTATGCTTTTCACATCGTAGAGTAAAACTTCCATCTAATTTACTTGAGACATCCATATCGTCAAAGTCTATATTCAACGACTCAATAAATAGCTCATTTTTCATGATTATTATATCAGCTAGCCATTCTCGTTTTTCATGACCCTTAACATATACGATAGGGCACATGTCGACGTCCGTTGAACCTTCAACTCCAGCTGTTATTGAACCTTCAGCCATGCTATATGGAACGTTTCCATATGCCCACTTTAGACCATGATGATTGCGAATCAACCATGATGCTTCGTATCTCGCAGATTTTGCTGATGTATGCAATTTTACGGATCATGTCGGTCAATGGATAATATTCAACAATGCGATCATGTAAGATTAAAACAATATGCAGTTGTATTCGGTGGTGAATCTTCTTTGCATTCGAACTCTATTCACACATCTACGGTAGCATTTTTTCACGGGCTCGTTCTGATGCAATCAATCATTAACCGTGGGAGGGCCGTTACATTAAGACTTGGTGATGGTTAGTAAAGAACGATCACTATTGCAGTCATAATGGTATTTACAAAATCGAGAGTACATATTGAACAAAATGTGGAAACTTTTTTGAAGTCCAAATTCGAATCATCTTGAGAAAAGAATGCTGAATTGAGATAAAGTTTAGCACTTGTGAGTTTGCAGTCGGTGAATAATATAATGTCCTTTGCCATACATTATCTTTTTTACCAGTCTGCACCGCACCAATTACATATTTTGGTTTCTCTAGTTGGGAGGCAGCTTTTACGGTCCATGAATGTTTCGCTGTGCTGTGAAGCGATGGACAGTCGTATAGATACCAAGAGCGAAAACTCACATTCAAGTATCGCCCACTTTCCAATGTTCGAAGTAATCATAATTTATTGATCTTACCTAATATTATGTGGGGCATATGCCATTGTATCTTGAGTAATTCAACTTCTACCTCTAGTGGTTGATGATGACTGAATGCACAATTATTGCCATAGCGTGAAGGTATTAGAATTAACTCATGACGAGCATTACTTTTCGTAGAGAATGTATTTTATGCACAGCACTAGTTTCTCCAGTTCTGTCACAAACTATAATATGAAATCGGCGCTGTGATGTGATCGATACTATGATAGCGATTCATCATATGAAAAACACATGTGGTAATCAATAGTAAATGCTTCATGATATTGATACATATCCTCTGCTACGTTCTTCCCATCAGTCTTTGCACACTCTCATCTTCTCTCTATAATTAGTAAATAAAACACTCCAAATAGGCATCTACAGTGAATGGATGTGTTGCTTGCCGATTGAAGTTGATGATTTGGAGCCACTTATTGGTATCATTTGATAGTCGGATGGCGCAGTGCTTTATTGCACCATAATCGATCTCATATGATTGCAGTTTATCCGTTGATCTAAGGTAATGCAGACACCTGCGAAATAATGGATTGTTGTTTAATTTGTCCAGCACACATGACGATATAGTAATTGTGTTAACTTCACACACCGATGGCATATATATATTTTTTAATGGCTGTCTTTGTTTTGCGCTCACGAGGCTTGACAGGTTCTTTATCTATGTGATATGTCATACATTGTTATCTTCGGTATCTTGTATGTATGGCAAATTGATATGCTATCAATTTGCATCAATTTGCAACAATCGATAAATTCTTTTGAAGCACAATTTTTTTATTTTTAATTTGACCTATAGTTACTGGGATTCCAATATTCGATAGATTCAATACCGTTAATGCATGTAAGAAGATCCGTGGCCACTGTTTCGTTCAGCTGGGTATAAAGCTGTGACTGTCCCCCATGCGAAACGTGTATTATCTCTTGATTGCACATTAATCGCAGCCCTCATAATCATTATTTCCCGTGGCAATGAGATATAACATTCAACGGGTATTGATTTATACTTATTTACATTTGTTGTAAGATTACGTATTTTTCGTAAAGCTCAACCACTTCCACGTTGTTGAAATCCATCGAGCAGGAGTTAAAGTATAGACCATCACGCGTTCCAGTTTAGTGCTCGCCACATTAACCCATCACTGCTGTGTCCTGCACCCATGCATATAAAATGCCTGTACATGGAATACTTCAATTCTTCCAGATGCGGTATTTTGGATATTAATGACTATTGATGTTCAGTTGATAATCGTTGGCGCTTAATTCGGCTTTGCGTCTTCAGTACTTCGATGAACTCGACGATCTGTTGCCCCCACACAGCAAAGTCGTCGATCGAACTTAAGAGCGTGGCTTGGTTGTGCAAGATTTCTTCTGATGGTTCATTGTTGTTCTTCATATTAACGAGTTGAAAAGTCTTCCCAGAGAGATATGTTAACTCACTACTTCATTCAAAGTGTGGCCACTTTGAGCGCTGCCGATGATTAAAAATGGTCTCCCATCAGAAAATATTTTTGTCGTTCCCTTCTAGCTCGGAAAATGTAATAGAATCACCTCCACCAGAGTTTTTTAATATCACGTTGATATCTTTTAACGCGGAAAGCATGAAAAATAAATACATACACAGAACGAGCCGGTCGGGGTTCAACGGGAATAAAAAAATAAAATAAAATAATATAAAATAAAATAAAATAAAATAAATAAAAATAAAGTGCAAAAAAATTGTAATAAATACCTCGATTTCGTATATGT
This sequence comes from Ophion slaviceki, assembly GCA_944452715.1. Lineage (NCBI taxonomy): Eukaryota > Metazoa > Arthropoda > Insecta > Hymenoptera > Ichneumonidae > Ophion > Ophion slaviceki. The sequence goes on along the minus strand of OX101795.1, from coordinate 7,182,042 downwards.
GTTTTGGATAGCCAAGACATTACTTGAGCGGAATGTTATCTTTTCAAAATGTTCCCTATGCTCGGAGGGTGGCTTCGAACGTCGACGACGAAAATATGCCTTAAGAATATGGCTGATTTGGTAAGTATTGTATAGCCTCAAGTGTCACTTGAATAGGTTTGATGTTGCTCTACGAAGAGCCCTATGATTCGTGACAGACTTCATACATACTGGAACACGTGACAATATATATTGAAAACTCTATGATGCTCTTTATAATACGCCAGTTCTGCCTCCATGACCTAGACGCTGTTCTGTAGAGATCGCGAACGTCAATGATTGGCGAGCCTGGCCAGCTTTCACCTCCACGAGTGCCCACTTTTCTGGAAAGCAGATGCCTACCCCACAGGGATAGTTAAGGAAAAAAAACTTTTTGCTTATCCCTGGCCAGGATGCACCATCTTGCAAGGTTTTTTTTCTACAAGTCCCAACTAATGTTGAAAACTATTTACACATCCTGTTGGTCATCCCCCACCCTACCTTAAGCCTATGAGGATCCAAAAATCGAAATCCGAAGAAGGATTGGAACAGCAGTTTTCGCCATTCCAGTCTTCAACCTGCGAGGTGTCATTGTAGAAGAGTCGGAAAACAGAAAATCAGTTAAGAAAAATGTCGAACCAAATTGAAGTGATCGATCTCGTCGATGATGAGATGGAAGTTTTTGTGAATATCGCCGATGACGACGAAGTGGAAGTTGGGGTAGACGAAGACGTTATTGATATCGCCGATGATGACGATGATGAGTGGGCGGACATTGAAGTGCTTGCACATGATGACATGGAACTGGCCGAGATGGACAGTGATACGGAATCATTTGATAGTGGATTGGGTGATGCCTCAGATAAGGGGTCCATTATGTGCGTGAAATCATAATGGACCAGCAGCAAATAAATCGGTTGAACTGGTCCGTCATGGGCTGTGTGAACTACGAATATCTCACCAAAAATGAACGGGCGAAATTTTGCGTGTCGTGCTATTTTGATATGCGGGGCGCGGTTGATCGACTAATCCAAATATGTGGCAACTTCAGCGAATGGTTTAACAACATCCAAGGGATATTTTGTACCAGCTGCGGCGTGCCGACCCACCAAGTTTCAATGCGCGACACGTGCCCCACCTGCCTGATCTTATACTGGATCGATGGTTCGTATTATTTTTAGTACGATTCAAAATATGATTATGTTTGATAGGTTAATAAGATGCATGATTTGTTATGTTCCAGGATAATGGATCCGCTGCGAATATTCAAAATAAAATAATTCGAAACAATGAAAAACAGGCAAACACACACACACACACACCAAAGATTTTATGTATAATATTATTTATGTATAATATGTACTATGCAAGGTCATTGTTCAATTTCATTGTTAATGAACTATTGTCTTATTGTCAATTAATTCGAATCATTATTTTGCCCCCTCCCCCTTCCTTCCACACACACACACACACACACACACACACACACACACACACACACACACACACACACACACACACACACACACACACACACACACACACACACACACACACACACACACACACACACGCACACGCACGCACGCACGCACGCACGCACGCACACACACACACACACACACACACACACACACACGGAGTCTGAAACCCCTACGTGGCGCGTCCCCAGGCGGCGGATAGGGGGAAGCCCTCGTATATAAATATAGACATAGATGTACAAATATCTATATAGATATAGATATACATATAGAGATATCTATCTGGATATAGATATGGATATTGAAATGTCTATATAGATATACAGGGCAGGAGGCAATTAAAATACCTCCCGTGGACCAACAGACACGGGGAACAAACCTCGATACCAAATGATTATGGGCAGTCCAATAAAGGATATACCGATTAGGGTGCAGGGGCACGGAACCCCAGTACCGGCGCCTTCAGGGAGTGACCAAGCGGGCTCCCGGGCGTCGTCATCGAACAACCGCAGTACCACGGAGGTGGGCCACTTGGCCTCCATGGCGCATAATGTTTCAAGTGAAGAAAAGGAAGAGACAGGTGGAAACCGAAAGGAGATTTTGAAGTTGGTGGAGAGGCACGGAAAGACGCTGGAGAGCCTAGCCTCTTTTATCCAGCAGAAGAAAAACCTCCACAAGGAGATCCAGCGGTGGGTTCCTATACTTACCAGTACTTGGAGGGGTATAGAGGACCTGGTAACGTGGAGTGCAAAGCCACAGGCGGCAACGTTGACTGGAGGAACGCAAACCACGCCGACCATAAGCCAAGCGAAATCGACTCTCCCTAACAAGGAGAGCAACGATGAAGGCATGGACGTGGGCGGTACCTCGACGCAAGTAAGCAAGGCGAAGAGGAAAAAGAGGGTTACACCAACGTCGACCGACGGAAAGGAGCCGAAGGAGAAGCAGCTGGTGGAGCCATTGGCTGGTCAATCCGGGGATAAGGGCGAGAGATCGGAGCAGAAGTGGCAGACTGTGCGAAAAAAGAAAAGATCGCACAAGATATCCGAGAAGCAGCCTCAGAAGAAGGCGCAGAAACCTCACGAACGGCCGACTCTGCCCAACGCTCTCGTCATCCACAAAAAGGGTGACTTGAGCTATGCGGAGATCCTGAGTCGTATAAAGAAGGATCCGGCGCTCAAGGATGCCGGTGAATGCGTCCAAAAGGTACGCAGAATGAACGCGGGAGATCTGCTGATCGTTCTGAATAAGGAGAGCTCAGCCAAAGCACCGGAATTGCGAAACCAATTCGAAGGTGTTCTTGGTGAATCAGCAACGGTCCAGAGTAAAGTCCAGGAAGTTGATCTGGAGATCAAGGACCTGGAAGAGGACGCGACGAAGGAGGAGATATCGGCGGCCCTGCAGAGAGTCTTGGAACCGGACTATTCCGTCACGGAATACTCTCTTAAGTCTCTGCGTAAAGCATATGGCAGAACTCAGACCGCGGTAATACGACTCATGGTGCCTGCTGCCCGGAAACTTCTGGCTACAGGAATCATCCGAGTCGGCTGGTGTAGTTGCAGAATCCGAGAGGTGGTGAGACCACTAAAGTGTTTCAAGTGCTGGAAATTTGGACACTTATCACGGAACTGCAAGAGCAACGTCGACCGGGCTAAAGACTGCATCAAGTGCGGTAACACTGGCCACAAAGTTGCCGAATGCACAGCAAGCGCAAAGTGTGTCATATGTGCAGAAGCGGGAGATGGGGCACCCACAGCCCACATCGCAGGTAGCAACCGGTGTCCAGCGTATACGCGGGCTCTCCAGGCTCTCCAGGCACTCCAAAAACGATGCAAATGAGAGTACTCCAGCTGAACCTCAACCATTGTGAAGCAGCACAGGACCTGCTCATGCAGACTGTGCGCGAGCTGAAGCCTGACTTGGCGATACTCTCGGTACCATATAGACATCTAGACACGCAACCTTGGGAATCTGACGCAAGTGGGAAGGCCGCAATTTGGTCCTGCGGAAAACTTCCATTTCAGGATCTTGCGAGTCGGATGGAAACTGGTTTTGTGAGAATAAAAGCCAAAGGAGTTCATTTCTACAGTTGTTACGCACCGCCTAGTCTGACGACTTATAAGTTTGAGAATTTTCTCGACAACTTAGTCGCAGACGCTAAACAACGCTTCCCGGTAGTCATAGCCGGAGATTACAACGCGTGGGCTGTGGAATGGGGTAGTAAAGTGACGAACAGGAAGGGCCAAGCTCTGCTTGAGGCTATGTCCTTATTGGATGTAGTACTACTTAATGCAGGTACAAAGCCCACTTTTGTTAAAGGTGACGCCTCCTCTATAGTGGACCTCACTTTTGTGAGTAGTAGCCTGGCAAGAGGAAACCAGTGCCACTGGGTAGTCAGTGATATCTACACTCACAGTGATCATCAAGCGATTCTCTGGGAGATTCGCGGTGACTTCAGCGGAACAGCGAAGGCACCGAAGACAAACGGGAAGGGCTGGAAAGCGAAAATGTTTGACGCGGACTTGTTTCGTGAAACTTTTGACACCAGCCCCCTCGCAGTGGAAAGTGCAACCGAGAAGGTCGAGGTGGTCATGCAGAGGGTCACCGAAGCATGCGATGCCACAATGCCACGGAAACGTAATGTCGACTTCCGACCGGCGGTACACTGGTGGAGCGAACAAATTGCCGGCCTCCGAAGGGAGTGTCATCGAACTCGCCGCCTAGCGCAACGAGCTCGAGGCAAACGCTCGTTCCCCGATTTGGAAGAACAGCACAGGAAGGCGCGCTTGAAGCTTAAAAAGGCTATCAAGCAGAGTAAAGCGGAATGCTGGGGCGAACTGCTCAGCGAGGTGGAAGATGCTCCCTGGGGCAGCCCGTACAAAGTAGTAATGACTCGGCTGAAAAGCCAGCCAATGCCATCGCCTGTGGACGCAGCCCTGCTGGAAAAGATTGTTTCACATCTGTTCCCTGAGCAACCCGAGGAGGACTACCAACTCGAGGAGGACGTCGATGAGGTCATCCCAGCCATTACTGAAGAAGAGCTTCTTACGGCGATTGCCAGGGTGGGCAACAATAAAGCCCCCGGCATGGATGGGATACCCAACATCGCACTCAAGGCAGCGATCAAGTTGGCACCGGCAATATTCCTGGGCATGTACAATGCGTGTCTCAAGGAAGGAATCTTTCCGGACAAGTGGAAGTGGCAGAAGCTAGTGCTCCTCCCGAAAGGGAAGAAACCACCGGACGAACCTTCATCCTATCGTCCACTCTGTATGCTGGATACCACCGGAAAGATCTTCGAGCGCATCATCCATAACAGGATTGAGAAAGTCGTGGACCCTCTACTGGCGGAAGGCCAGTTTGGCTTCAGAAAGGAGCGCTCTACTCTGGATGCCATTAACACAGTGGTGAAGCAGGCGCAGGAGTCGACTGCGGGGAAACGATGGGCAAGAGGGTCCAAGAAGTACTGCGCAGTTGTCGCTCTCGACGTCCAAAACGCTTTCAACTCGGCGATATGGAAGTGTATCATGGATGCCCTAAAAACATTAGGTGTACCATGGTACCTACGGAGAATAGTGGCGAGTTACCTATGTAATAGGTGGCTCATGTACAACACAGAGGATGAACCAAAGACGTATAGGGTGACTGGAGGAGTTCCTCAGGGCTCTGTACTTGGACCGCTTCTGTGGATCATCATGTACAATGATCTGCTGCTATTAAAATTGCCGAAAGGAGTGTCCATCGTAGCGTTCGCAGATGACGCGGCGCTGATTGTCATCGCCAAATTCCTGGAGCAAATCACCGCACTCTTCGGCGAAGCTTTCGCCAAGATAAAGGAATGGATGTCTTCTGTTGGACTGCATCTTGCAGCCCACAAAACAGAAGTACTCCTCGTATCCAGCAGGAAGGTGATGGAAACGGTGACGCTCAGGGTTGGAAACTCCGAAATCACATCCCAACCGTTCATTCGGTACCTGGGTGTGATTCTCGACGCGAGGCTGAACTTCAAAGAGCAAACCGAGCAGATCAGCAGAAAGGCCGCTGGGGTGGCTACCACACTGGCGCGACTCATGCCTAATGTTGGTGGCTCCAGACAGAAGAGGAGGAAACTGCTGTCATCAGTGACGACCTCAGTGCTCACCTATAGCATACCCATATGGGCTGACGCACTGAAAATCCAGGAGTACCGCAGGAAGGCTGCAGCAACGTATCGCGTCAGCGCCTCGAGGGTTGCCTGTGCGTTTCGCACTGTCTCCGAGGACGCTATCAACGTTATCGCGGGAATGCTGCCCATTGAGGTGCTTGCCGAGGAGCGTAGATCGATGTACCAGCAGAAGGGAGCTAGAAACCCCAGTTATGCAAGGACAGAAGCGAGAGCAACCAGTCTCAACCAGTGGCAGACGATGTGGGATGCTTCTCCCAAGGGAAGGTGGACACATCGACTAATCCCGAAGGTGGAGATATGGGTGAACCGTCTACACGGGGAGCTCAACTATTATCTCACTCAAGTGATCTCAGGACACGGCTGTTTTCGGGCTTATCTCTATAAGTTTAACTATGAAGATTCCCCGGACTGCCCAGCATGTGTAGCAGTCGAGGAGAACCCTGAACATGCATTGTTCCAATGCCCACGTTTTAGTGCCTCCCGCGCGATAGTCGAGGATCAGCTGGAGACACGCATCACCCCGGATAACCTGGTTGAGTTGATGCTGAAGTCAGCAGACGCATGGACAGCGGTATCGGCTTATGCTGCCGCAGTGATGAAGGAGTTGCGACGTGCAGAACGTGCGAGGAAGAAGACGACGCCGGAAGACCAGGCAGTCATAGATTAAATCAGCGACACGAACCCCTAAACCACTCATAACATCTAGAGTGGAACGGGGGATGTAAGGTCGTCTGACAACACTGCAGGAAGAGCTACGGCTAAGGCCTCTCCCGCGATGTAATACCTAGCGGTCGTGCCGCGGGAGAATTTGTAAGGCCACAGAGGAATGGGGGTTTTTAGTCGGTGCAAGCCCGACACACGGCAATTATTTGCTACGGTGCGGAGGCATTTTCCCGCTAAACCTCTTTAAAAAAATAAAAAAAAAAAAAAAACACACACACACACACGCACACACTCATCGACGCCGGCTTCCCCCTCCAGCCAAGCATTTCTCGGACCACATGGCCCCCTCTCCACAGAAGCCCCTCTGTGACGTCACACGCGCCCGGCGACCCGTCCTCCTTCCGTCGTACCACCGCACTTGGCTCCGACGCGCTGCAGCCCCGCCGCCCCGCTCCCCCCTGCGATCCCTGAGTTAGAACCGCCCCGTTGTACTACTACCGGGTCTTGTCATTGGGCGCTCCAAAAATCATATCGCGACATTCTAGGTGTGAGTTGATTCATATTGGGACGAAGATAAAATGCTTTCTTTAAATATTTACACGTTTATGGACAAAATATGATTTTTCATATATGTTTATGGATCTCAGCGGGCGATTCCAGGCTTCGATATGAGGTCTTGTCATTGGGCTTGTTGCTTTGAAGCTTTGAACGTCTTTTTCGAAACACTGGGAAACATTGGGACCTTAACATCCTTATTTGGGCAACTCGAAGTTGAAGCAATCGAATCAAATAATCGAGCAGAATAATACTTCTACGAAGGGTTGCTACAGGCTCGGATTGTGGAGGGTTGAGCCGTCCAGTTGAGTAAAATAACGGTTCATACATGTTTTTTTTCAATGAACCTCAAAAAAATACGAGGTATGGGTTTATTCTGTACATACCGATTTTCCATTGAAAAAATAATTTGGACCACTTTGTTTATTAAAATAATAAACAAAGTGGTGTCGAATTGAAACTCGAGCATACAAAATCTATGAAGAAAGCCGTCATTTCTACGTAAACATAAAAAAGGTAGATCGATTTTTTAAAAATTATATCGTCAATGACCTGTAGATGATTCTCATTGTATCTTCCGTAAATTTGGAAACAATCCGTCAAGTGGTTCTCGAGATATCATGTCCACTGACATTGAAAACGGTGTTTCGAAAAATGCGTTCAAAGCTTGGAGTATGGTGCTGCTACCGCTCGCCCAGCCGACTGTTAGAAGCTGTAGCTCATTCAATTTTAGGCATATTTCAGTGAAATTTTCAGGAAATATATCTAAAAGGTGATACTATTGAATATAAATATTTTTAGAACATGCAATTTTTACCTACCTAGGTAGGTGTTGCCCGTTGAAATTGCATGATAAACGGTGTTGCAAATCCCCCAACATATTTGTTCTCGGCCTTTTCATAACATTCATTTTGAGGATGTATGGGAATCTTATCGCAATGCCACCATGGGGATAAAAAAGGATGCATTCTACACCTCAACAGCCGATATAAAGCCGCGAAACTGTACATTTTTTTTCTAATTCTTATCTCTATACTGATTCTATTTGAACACTTAATATTGATATTCTTTGAACGTTCACAGAAGTATATATTTTAAAAATTAAAATCGAATTTTATTGAAAAATTTTAGTTTTATTTAGGCCTTATATGCAGTAGCGTGCAAAAGTTTCGGGCCACCCTATTTTTCGTGGATATTGCATAGAAATACGATGGTACGGGAAATACAAATGGGCGATGACACTTATAATTGGCGTCGAGATGCTTGATATTTGAAAGAATGTGGTATAAACAGTAATATCACTGTTCAACAATTAATTATCCAACAGTTTTTATTTAATAACTGTGCAAAAGTATTGGGCCATATACTATTGCGTATGAAAACAAAAAACAAAATATTTAAAAAATAACAAAACGTGGTTTAGTATTCTCTCTAGAGTCAATCCTTTGTTGCCATGCCCTGAGCAGCGATTACAGCAGCACATCGTCGAGGTATAGACGCAATTAATTGCGAGATGCGATCTTGTGGCATTTTTTCCCACTTATATTGCAAATGATTCCATAATTCCGTCTTGTTGGAGTGATTCTTCATTCCAACGCGAACCTTGAGCTCTTGCCACAAATGTTCAATCGGATTTAAATCCGGTGACTGCGAGGGCTAGTCGAGAAGGCGCACTTTTCAGCTTTCAAGGAAATTCTTCACAAGACGCGAAACATGTTTGGGATCATTATCGTGTTGAAATATCCACCCATTCGGCATATTTTCCCTTGAAAATGGGAGCATATGGTCTTGCAATATATTTCGATACATTATAGCGTCCATATTGCCTTCGATTTCTATTAGCGGACTAATATCGTTATCAGAAAATGCTCCCCAAACTTTAACATTTCCGCCACCGTGTTTTACCGTTGGAATTTGACATCGTACATCGTATCTGGTACCTGCTGGACGTCTTACGTACTTTCGACCATCAGTTCCGAACAATTGAAATGTGGATTCGTCGGAAAAAAGAACTTTCCGCCAATTCGATACTGCCCAATGTTGATATTTTTGGCAAAATTCAATCTAGGCTTCTTATTCTTCGTGCTAATGAGTGGTTTCTTTACACCGACGCGCCCAATCAATCCCACAGCCTTAAGACGTCGGGATACCGTACTCCGATTGATACCAGCAAGATTTTCACTGCGTAATTCTCGCGAAATTATTGCTGCAGTTTTTCGTGGATCTATGACGCACTTTCTTTGAATGGTTTTGTCCACGCATTTTGAAGTTTTTCGTGGTCTACCACTTCGACTTTTATCACACAACGAATTTGTTCATTTATATTTCGCAATAATAGGGTTTACTGTGCTTTTCCAAATGGATGGAGTATTCGCAATATCACGAGAACTCTTTCCTTTTTCAAATAGTTTCAACACAACTCCGCAGACCTCAATTTTTGTGTGTTTTGCCATTGCGGCAGAAATAGAACTGATTTTTTCATGGTTCTTTATGCTTCGAACTAACGCGAAAGAAAGCGCGGAAGAAAACGTAAACAAACCGTGTGGCTGGAGAAGGTGAGACAGCGGCCCAATATTTTTGCACACTGACTGAAAGTCTTCGACGCTGTGCACAAACCATACACTATAGAAGCAAAATAATATACCACGCTGTTATGCATATCATAGCCCCCTTAAATAGTTGAAATGATGGAGAGGTTCAGGCATTAAATATTTTATCGAATAACTGAGAAAAAAAGGTTGGCCCGAAACTTTTGCACGCCACTGTAGGTACCTTGGAAAAAAGTATCATTTTTTTATTGGCTCAAATGATGTATAAAAATTCCAAGAATGACATGGTTGATGTATATAGACATCCCGAGAATGATACGGTCCGAAGAAAAAAGGTTTTCAAACTTTAAACGTGTTTTTCTTGAAACCAAAATCGGGCGGACTCGTCGCTCCTACAATTTTTAACCAATTCACTTCTTATTTCAACTGTAGCTTCTCAGATAGATTTTCTAGCGAAGTACTCACGATCTTCACGATTGATTACCAATGATGGTTTTTATAAACAAATTAAGACCGTTTTTTTAGTCGGAAGTGCCATGCTTTTTTTAAATGATGCCAAATTTGCGAAAATCAAGATTTCTCCATAATCGGGTGTACTTTGCTAGCAATACTCATGTAGATTACGAATTTTTTTCCCGGTTCTCATGTGCGTCTCCGACGAGTCCGCCCGTGGAGGACTGAAAAAGGCGTTCTCTTCTACCGGCCACTGGACTGCCATTTTAAATTGTTTGGAGAAAATGAAAAATTGATTTGAGTACCGACAAATATGTAAATTAATTCCTCCAAACCTCATTCCGATTGCTGTATTAGTATATGCAACAATAAACTCCCCAAAAAACCTTATTTTTCGACCATCCACAGGTATATGAGGACTTAAATATTTTTACATTGAGTAAGCTTCGTTTTCGTGATCTTCTTGCGTGAGACTTGTCGCAGACAGTCGCGCATCAAACTCCAAATGTAATCAGCTATCATGTGGGTGTGTCCCATCTTCCCTGATGCCTATCTTCCATGATTTTTGTCTTGCTGGAAGCGTTTTCCTTGCTCTTCACTGAGGAAGCCAAGTTTTTCTGCGAATTATCTTGATCCTCTATTTCGATCCCGAAATAAAAAGAAAAAAGCACTTTTCAAGAAATCCGTAAACGTTTTTGAAATTTTTCGAATAATATAATCTCCGCATATATAACAAAATGTATTAAAGGGGGAAATGCCTCTTGTCAAGGAAAACATTTGCTGACTTTCATGTTTTTTTTTTTAAAAGATTTCTTCACCATTTTTGAAACTTAGGTTATGTTTTATTACAACTTTTGCCCATTATATGGTATTTTTTTATTGACGTTTAAAAATGTCGGAGGTATGCCCGGTCTTCTAAACTGCATTTTCAAAATTGGCGTGACGTATAGCTAACTAACTAATCAACCGATTCTGATGAAATTTGGTATAAATCTTTCTAACCTTATTGTCTAAAATATGGCCATAATGTATCCATTTTTTTCGGAAAATTCAAAAATTTTCTTCCAAAGTGTGCCATGTCATCGATTTTCAACTTTTCCCTCTCTTTCTTAGTTCATATTCGGTGTATGAGTGTTAGAGAAAGAAAAATCTTCGTTGGTTTTATTCAGATTTATCCCGCCAGTAGATGTACTAGGCCGATTCTAACTCAAGTGGGGTTATCTCAGGGGGGAGCGAGGCGGGGGGGGGGTCCGGAAACAGAGGGCGGGGTGTCCAGGGGGTGTCCATGGGGGCGGGTCCAGAGGGCGGGGTGTCGAGGGGGTGTCCATGGGGGTGGAGGGGTCCAGATGGCGGGGTGTTCAGGGGGGGGGGTCCAGCGTGGGGAAGCCAAGTGCGGCGATACGGCAGAAAGGGGGGGGGCGTCGCCGGCCGCGTGTGACGTCACAGAGGAGCCTCTGTGGAGGGGAGGGAGTCGCTCCACGGACCACATGGCCCCCACGTGGTCCGTGGAGCGACTGGCGGGAGGGGGAAGCTCGATAAGTGTTGTGTGTGTGACGGGCGGCCTTTCAATGCTCAGTATTTATGACATGTAGCTGTTTAAATTCCGAAAGATAATGTCAATCGCATCCACCCCGTCTCAAAGCTCGCCGACACTTGAGACAGGTCCTGACAGGTTTCTTGGAAAAGCGTGCGTGTGTGCGTGCGTGTTTGACAACCATATATGGGTCAGAAAATTTTCGGTCATATGAAAACGCTAGGCGCCACATGAAGGGTGGCCTTTCAACGCCCATTATTTATGACATGCAGCTGGTTCCATTCCGAAAGGCAATGTCAATTGCATCGGCCACCTCTCAAAGCTCGCCGACACTCGAGACAGGTCCTGACAGGTTTCTCGGGAAAAATATAATCTTTACGGATGAAAGGCTCTGACCGCGGATGGACCACTTGAGCGCAGCTGCACTCTTGAAAAGTCTCATCGTGGTCTTCATTCCGAAAGATATTATCAAGATGTTTACATGCGAGTCCACCCGTCACGAGTCTTGCCAACACTTTAGACAAGTCTCGACAAGTCAGGATGTCTCGGAAAAGCTATAAACTTTAGGGATCTGTCGTCATGGGCCGTTGGCGCCGATGGACCACTTGAGCTGCAGGACCCATAAAATCTTTCGACCCGATGCACCCCGACTTCCTGTTTTTCTGTCTCATGATCCTCGAGCAATCTACGCGTTATCGGAAAACTCAATTTTCCCGAGAGAGAGAGGGCCGAACTTTTTTTCCCGAAGAGCCTTTTTAATGATCCGCTCCGCTGAAATCTGGCCGCACTTTACATGAAGCGGTCAGTCTGTTAACATCGTAGAAGTTTTTTCGTACTCGTCAACATGGAGCAAATCTTGCATGACCAAGCCGTGCTTTTACACGCGTTCGAAGATTTTGCTGCGTGGAAGCAACGATGCGTCGAATTCATCGAAGGGCTGGAAACGCAAAGCCCAATTAAGCGCCCGCGATTATTAATTGGACATCAACAGTCACTAATGGCTCAAATAGCGCGTCTGGAAGGATTGAGGAATTCTGTGCGGAGTCGTTTCATATACGCAAACGCAGGACATGGTGATCATGAGTTAATCTGGCGAGAGATTGAAACATCCTTCGAGAGTCGGATACTGACCGGTTCCATCATCAATCGCAGCCACATCGAGCCGAAACACTTTCTAAATGATGCTCGCGTCCTAGTGCTTCATCATGTGCAAAATATTATCGGCAAGCACAACAGCATTAAAATTAATACAGTGTTTAATGGGGAATTCGCGAGTAGTGACAAACATGCCAATAAAAGTGTCAACACGCGAAACTGCGAACTATTTAGCACAAGCGATTTGGGTGAGTGGTATGAACAGCGTGTTACGAAACCCACTTTAACCTTACTCGATGAATTTCAAGAACGTGATAGTGGCTGGGCTCTGCAGAAAATACTTGACCTCACGATAAATGTGAATAAGTATAATCCGATGCGTGCCGGGTGCTCTATATCATTGCCGCGGGAAATAATGTTGAACAGGGCTGTGGTCAACGTTAAATCGGGCGGTAATACATGTTTCGCGTGGGCAGTTGTCGCTGCTCTGTACCCAGCTGAACGAAACAGTGACCGTCCATCTTCTTACCCTCATTATTCGACAATACTGAATCTGAAGGATATCGAATTCCCGGTGACGATACATCAAATAAAAAAATTTTAATTTCATAACAATCTGTCGATCAACGTGTATACCACCACCACCAAAAAGGACGTTGTTCCGATACGAGTCACTCAACACAAGAAGGAAAAGCACATCAATTTGCTGTACGTGCAGGATACTGAGGACAACAATGTGGGGCACTTCGTTTGGATCAAGAACCGGTCGAGACTCGTGACGGCGCAACTGACCAAAAAGGAGCATGAAAAATATATCTGTGATCGGTATGTAGTTACCATAATATATATATATATATATATATATATATATATATATATATATAGGTAATTATATATGCTAGATGAATTAAACAAAATAATCTTTTTTTTGCAAGTGTTTGCACTACTTCGGATCAGAGGAAAAATTGCAATCGTACGAGGTGGATTGTGGAGCAATAAATGACTGTGCGATCCGACTACCAAACGACACCAATAAGTGGCTCCAGTTCAGCAACTTTAGCCGGAAAGAGCGACATCCCTTCATCGTGTATTCTGATTTGGAGTGTGTGCTGGCAAAGACCGATGGGGAGAACCTAGCGAAAGATATGTATCAGCATCATGAAGTGTTTAGTATCGGATACTATGTGTGTTGTTCGTATGACGATTCGTTATCTTCATATCACTCGCGTCGCAGTGCCGATTGTGTATCGTGGTTTGTTGAAGACCTAAAAAATCTAGCACTGCGGATAAAAGAAACTTTCTGTGATAATGTACCAATGGTGTATTTAACACCGAGTGAGTGGGCTAGTTTTCGAGCAGCGACTCAATGTCACATATGTGAGAAGCCATCAGCGCAAGAAGATGTACGCGTTCGAGATCATTGCCATCTGACTGGGCGCTATAGAGGCCCTGCCCATTCTAACTGCAACTTAAATTACAAACAGTCATTTTTCATTCCAGTAGTTTTCCACAATTTATCCGGTTGTGATGCACATTTTATAATCAAGGAAGTAGCCACAGCGTTCGAAGGAACAATTAATGTGCTTCCAATCACAAAGGAGAAATACATATCCTTCACGAAGCGTGTTAAAATTACAGACGCTTCAAAACACAAGATCCAATTGCGCTTTATCGACTCATAAAAATTCCTCAACATGAGTGTCGATAAATTAGCATCATTCTTGACCGAGGACAAACTCAAAATTTTACGCACACAATTCCCAACTCTCTCGACAGATGATTTTAATTTGCTGACACGAAAAGGGGTCTTCCCTTATGAATATATTGATGACGTGACCAAGTTAGACGACACTTGCCTACCACCACGTGACGCATTTTACAGTTCCCTGACAGATGCTACAGTATGTGAGAGCGAGTACGCACATGCTGAGAAAGTTTGGGAGCGGTTCTCCATTCGACCGCTGGGTGACTATAGCGATTTGTATCTGAAGACAAATGTCTTGTTATTAGCGGATATTTTCGAAAACTTTCGAAATCCATGCGTTGAGAGCTATGGCCTAGATCCCGCGTATTACTACACATTGCCCGGATATACCTGGGATGCAATGTTAAAACACTCGAACGTCAAGTTTGAATTACTAACAGACATGGACATGGTATTATTCGTTGAGTGGGGTATACGCGGTAGTCTGAGTCAATGCTCGAACCGATATGCACACGCTAATAACAAGTACATGGAGTCGTTTGATCCATCGAAAGCATCATCATACTTGATGTATTTTGATGTCAAAAATTTGTATGGATGGGCAATGTGTCAACCCTTGCCATATGCAGATTTTCGATGGGTCAACGACGTGTCCAATTTTGATCTATCATGCATCGCGCTAGACTCACCTATAGGCTACATCCTTGAAGTCGATTTGGAATATCCGCAATCTCTCTATGATGCGCACAAAGACCTGCCGTTTTGTCCAATACATGAAAAACCACCCGGTAAGCAGGGGGAAAAGCTGTTGGCAACCGTCTGCGATAAAAAGCGCTACGTCATACACTACCGGAATTTGCAACAGTGCTTACGCCATGGACTTTGCCTCGTGAAAATCCATAGAGTCCTACAGTTTACACAATCCCCATGGCTGCGTTCGTATATCGAGTTAAATACCCAGTTTCGAACGCTTGCCAAAAACGATTTCGAAAAGAATTGATTCAAATTAATGAATAATGTGGTCTTTGGCAAAACGATGGAGAATGTGCGCACTCATGTAGGTGTAAAGCTTTTAACAAAATGGGAGGGCAGATATGGCGCAGAGGCAATGATTGCGAAGCCAAACTTCCACAGCCGAGGTGTTTTTTCGGAAAACCTCGTTGCCGCGCAATCTCGAGGTGAAATTCAATAAGCCGATATATGTGGGTATGTGCATTCTCGACATATCCAAAACGTGCTTGTATGGATTTCATCACGAGTATATGGTACCTCTCTATCGAGATAAATGTAAAGTCATGTATACCGATACGGATAGTCTCATATATGACATTGAGAGCGATGATATATATGCTGACATGAAGCGCGACATTTCAAAATTCGATACAAGCGATTATTCGGCGGACAATCGGTATGGTATACCGCTTGTCAACAAGAAGCTGCCCGGTCTCATGAAGGACGAATGTAATGGAGCAATTATGACCGAATTTATTGGACTTCGATCGAAAATGTACGCGACACGTGTCGAGGGTAAGAATGACACGAAAAAAGTTAAAGGTGTCACGAGTAGCGTTGTGGCGAGGACAATCACGTTTGACGATTATGCTCAATGCTTGAAGGAAAATATTGAAATCGAGCGTAGTCAAACGTGCATTCGATCAAAGTTGCCTAAGGTCTACACCATTCGCGAGACGAAAATTGCTCTGAGTTCTCATGACGATAAGCGGTATATCATACCTGGGACCTCTGATACCCTACCATGGGGGCATTACAGAATACAGTCGTAAAAAGTTTTGTAATTTTTTTCCACAACCTTGATGTAAAATGGTGTCCATTTTTGTGAATATCGATGTATAAAACTCGTGAAAATTATGTATATATTTTGTTCACTTGATGTTAAAATTATGTTTGTTGTTGTTGTATATATTTAAGGGACACTTTGTCTTTGAAAGCAACGGGAGATGTTAGCGGCTCAACATGAGCAGCTAGAAGAAGAGGAAGGATGCCTCTAGGGACCAGGCATTGCCGATTAGCGGTAATTATAAATACATTTGTGTAAACACATTACAAAACTTTAAACGCGTTTTTCTCGAAAACATGTTTTTAAAAATGGCTGACATTCTCCTGACCGCTGTAATTAACATATCGACCTGAAATTTGGAGAGCATACTCAGAAAATATGTCTTCACGGAATGACGGATCGTTTTTTCGATAGATACATTTTTGCATTTATTATTTATCTTTTTATGCGAAAAAAACGCGAAAATTCGATTTTTTTTAATTGCCGCCATTTTCCGAAATTTGTACTAAACGAAAAACCCATCCGTCATTCCATGACCAAAGGGTCACAGATTGATAATATGCTTTGAATTTGTGTTTCAGATCAGCAAAGAGGGGGCAGTGATGTCAGCCGTTTACCTCTCGCGATTTGAGGACCTGTTTTCGCGGAGCTGCAACGGCCGCCATTTTGGTTTTTTTTTTTTTTTAATTTAACGTTCTGTATATCATGAATAAAAGCAAGACCGCACTCAAAAAGCTTTACTCGTTTCTTTTAAAAAAAAATGTAAACACCTGAAATATGGCACCCCAAGGACAAAGTCTCCGTTAATTGTGCAAGAATGGATTTATTATTTTCCATAAATAAAGAAACGGACTTTTTATAATCCCATGTGTTTCTTCACTCTATCTATCTCCTCATACTCACGTTCCACGAAAAAGGGCGACCGCGAGAAGGGGGAAAGCAAGCCCTGCTGTGGAGTCGGTCGGAGGCCTTGGAGGGATGCGGGGACGACCAGCAGGTCAAGAGTCATAAAACATACATATTTTTCCATTTTCTTTATTATCGACTACAAATCGGATTTACTTATCCAACTATTGTGGCTATTGTCGAAACCTAACCACTTTACAAACATTCGATTACCGCGCTTCTTCAATACGGCTTCAATGAGATAGATATCGGGGTGCTTGACACTGAGAAGCTCTTGTTCGTCAAAACCACCGGCTATCGGTTCATCTTTATGGTCCTTCAAGTGGTATGTTACGGGATGAGTTTTTTTCACACAATATATTGTAAATATTTCCGTTGTCCAGTTTGGTGTGTAACCCTTTTCGAAAACAGTCTTAAATTTGCTGATTCTCACTTTATCACCAACGGTGAATTTCGGCGATCTTTTCATTGGAGGCTTATTGAAAATCTGCTGCAGTTGCTTCTCATTTTCCGTGTTGACATTTCTCGGCTTCATTTTAATGGTGCGGTGTACAGAATCGTTGTACTCGGCTACTAGATTATCAAGAATATCGATCCACTTATAATTACTACAAAGACTAAATTGCATCCACATCTTATTCTCCAATGTACGATTGAAATGCTCGCAAATGGATGCCTTCAAGTTGCTATATGTTGAATACATGTGAATATTGTACTTTTTCATGATGGCCTTAAAGTCACAATTGTAGAATTCTTTTCCCCGATCAACGTGTAAGTTCTGCGGTATGCGTCTCTTAACGAGTATCGACTTCATTGCTGCTGCTGCATCTTTTCCACTCTTACTCAGCATTAGCACGGCCCAGGCGAGTTTTGAGACGTTATCGATGACGGTGAGGAGAAATTTGTATTGCGAGTTGTGACGCGCGTATGATGACATATCGACGAGATCAGCTTGCTAGGTTTCGTCTAAGCCACGGATGTCCACATGTCGACGCGGATAGTTTCGTCGAGCAGGCTTATGTAGCTCCAGCACGAGAGCGCCCCTTTTTTCGTTCAATTTTCCAGTCCACTCAGTCGTGCATCCAATTCAGCAATGACGTTTGAATTACGAATCACCAAATCTTGTAGAGTTTTGACATCGGCCTCGAGTGTCCTCGCAATGTCTCGTATCGGAGCTTCAAGCCCATTAACCAACAACTGACTACTCTCATTCATTTCTTTGCGTATGTTCTTCATGATAGTTCAAGATTTCTTTTGTAACGCACTTAGAGTGATGGCGTCATCTTCTCCTTCCGGATTAGCAATGTTACCAGTCGTTTTTGCCCCAATTCATAATGACCATCTGCAGTAATTCTAAAGCCAATCCCTGGTCGACCTGGAGGACCTTGCTTACTGTGGAGCACACTCCTACTTAAGGCGGTCCTCTAGTTTCTCGGCTGTTTTTTTACGGCTTTTTCAATAATTGTTTACGGGCAAAGCATCGAAATAATCAATCTCATTATTTTTGCATAATCTTTATTAACATTTAAATAAGCTTTACAAATTTTTTGAAGTCAAAATATATAATAGAATAAAGTTATAGTGGCCGACAGGAAGACATCAAGTAAAAGAGGTGCTTGACGGTGACCAAGATTGCGGCTGTTCTGCTTATCTGAAATAAAAAAACCAAACGGCATTTTAATCTTCATGTTTAAGACTAGCGATTGAACTAGAGTGAATTCTAAATTACAAAAATTGACTTTTTTATACACTTTTGAAAATTACATTCTATTTTTTACTCATTTTTTCTTAAGTTTTTCGCTCGTACAAAAAAAAACTGTCGAAGCAATCATGATAATCCTAGTTCAATCGCTGGCTTATAACATATTAAAGATGCTGTATAAATTTGAACAAGATCGGTGCAGTAGTTTCTGAAATATCGTGGTCACCGTTTCGAAAAATGGTGTTTCGAGAAAAACGCGTTTGAAAGTTCGCGCATGTGATTTATACTAAAAATTTCATCTCACCGTCAATCTGCTAGGCCTGGACCATACAATAGGCCTTCCTCTTCTTCTTGGAAGTCACGCAGAGCTGCTCCGTCTTCCCTTTTCGCGATTCGGGCCTGTTTTACATCACTCGTGCGCCTTTCTGAACGGTCGATCCGAGAGCTATCACGCTGTTGAACATATCCTTTAGCTTGTGGGCCGATTTTCACTCCCATGGTTTCCAAGGTCTTCAGGATAGATTTGAATCCTTCGTTGAAGATTATGACAGCGAGAAACGTGGCGATTTCAACCACTTTTGGCCCAGAATGGAGGTGCTTCGGAGCAAAAGTCCAGATTAACGAATTGAGCGACTCGTTATTATTTTGAGTTTCCGCTCCCGGGCATCTGCTTAACAATTCTTCTTTGGATAAATCCTCATAAATTGGCTTTATAACTTTTTGAACTGCTTCAGAACGACGCGGTTTATTGTGTTTGAATTGCTCAGCCTCTCCGAGAAATTCAGCTCTGCGCCATTTGCACCAACTAGATTCGCCTGCAGGACAATTTTGATGCTGTGGATTGCTGTCTGTGGAAATCTTGTGAAAGAATGTTGCCCAAATTTCCTTTCTCATTTCCTCGATAGAATCTGGATGTCTCCGAATAGCTAATCCATAATACGTTGTCATCTCACCAATCAATTTATCAGTGAGTTTTCCTGCACCATTCCCACTAATGCCTTTATTAGATTTTTTTGCATTTCGGAGCCGAGTCCCCATCCTCTTTTTAACGTGTCCAACACACTCTTTTTTTACAACAACAACATCTTCTCCATATGGTTCTGCCTTCAAAATACCGTTGAATGTCTTGCTGTCACCATCTCCTATGTATGTCGTATATCGAACTTGATGTTTATCTACGGAACGAGAAAACATTTTCACAACTGCATCTATTTCCATCTTCCCAGAACTTCCAGTATGATTTCGAGTACAATTTTCTTCAGGATCAGCGAGCCATCCTGCATATCCAACTGCATCACTATTTTTTTTTATTTTTCCACAAATTGCATCCAGCACAAAAACTACTCATTACACACGCATCAACCACTTTACCGGTGTACTTGGTAATTAAAGTTGAAACTCCGAATAAAGATGAAAATCCTCTTTTTTTCCATGTGCCATCTCCAGATACGGTAAATTCATTTTCTGCTTTTCCTTGCTCTTGAAGGACTTCCTTTTCTTGATTAACCGTAATCGACAACACTGTATCAAAAGCGGCCGAAGAAGCTGAGTGAATATTTTCTAATATGGAATAGTACGTGTTCGATGCAAAACCATGTCCCATATCCATCAGTCCACAGAAAATTCTATAGCCTTCATAACCGACTCCCAACAAACGCATCACGAAAACTAAGCGACGATTTATTTCGTAGGCTTTACCGATTTTTGGGCATGAATCTATTTCTTTTTCTTTCTCACATTTGCACGCCATAGAAATTTTAAAGCCCAATCCTCGTATATCACGTTGATGGAAAGTCACCGTACTTTTGCACTGTTTACAAATAACAGCCGAAGAAATGGTTGAAAATACACTCACAAAATTCAAAATACAATACAAAGCAGTCTGTTCAACGTTCACTTCAAAATTTTTATTTTGACGAAGTTTCTTCGCTGACGCCGATGTAAACGACTTGTCTTGTTCAAAAGTGTGTCGGTTGCCTGCTAATTTTCGCTTTTTAGGTCGATCGTAACGAGCCGGGGCGTCTCTACTTCCTTTCTTTAACATTTTGAAAATTATTTTCAAAAAATCAGCTACGTGCGACTCGCAAGATAAAATATAGTACGCTTCGCAACTGCCACAGCAAAACTGAACTAACCGACGCTTCACGGCGTCTTAGTCAATATTCGAAAGCGTCTGTCAACGGTCTCAGCTCTCCTTTACTCGGGCCTAATTCACAAAAGGTTCAGGTAGCAGTTAGATTTAGGGATATCAATACAATGGCCAGCGCCGCTCGGCTTTCGGAGCAGCCCGGCGCGCGCTCCGTATACCTGCTCCATTCCAGGGCCGTAACTTGTGAACCACTTCGAATATCGAAAAATCCTTTGGCACACATTTTCTAAACATGTTGTAGGTGTGATTTATGAAAAAAAATCTATTTTTTCGACCCGAGAAACTAGAGGAACGCCTTAAATGACGTCCAAACACATCGACACTCATGATGAGAATGCGTAAATTCCCCGATGACGAGTTAATAGCGATTTCAGCTTCACGCAATTCCTCGATAATCGATATAATTTAATTCGCATGTGATAAATTTCCGGCTGCTTGTGATGCCAGAAGTAGGCGAAGACGATCCACTAGCTCGTTTGGATTATCCCAATAAATATAGTCCAATTGGGTGTTTTTTCTTATTAGCTTATACTTTGGCATACCCTGTCCCACATGATGATCGATTATATTTGCGATATATGTGTTAAATATGTGGCTGGTGTTACGTTGTATGGCCTCACTAGGCTTATAAAATTTTTTGTGCGCATTCGTCGAGATTACAATCTTTTCATAGTTTTTCAAATCGTGTGAGAGTTTCGACATTGGGCACTTTTTTAAACAACAGCTCTGTTAATCCAACAGCTTTCGCATAACTCGCATCTCCCACACGAATCTGTTAAGAGTCGAAAATTATCGGAGAATTGCCAGTCATTAATTTGTTGTTTGCGAGATTTCGTACACCTTATAATACATCCAAGCTTGCCGTTCTATTTGTTTGTAATAGCAGGAGATATTCGCTGATCAGCTCATCGACATTTTGCGAGTCGTCATCCTCATATATCAATTTAAAAGAATCTTGTGTTTCACCCTTCACGGAATCATGTGCTGCATTTTGATGTTTTACACGATTTAACGCATCTTCTCCTTCTTCAACATTATCACCCACTTTTTTATCCTTAATTTCCTCCTTCACCACCTCACCGTTTCTATACGACACCAATTTCTCCAATGGCCCCACTATAGGCTTAAAGACATCTTGCATTCTCTGCTGATCGCTATCTTTCCGAATTTTCATCACTCGATGCTTTCGTCTGATTGCATCGCTCACCTTCGCAATTTCACGCAATACATCCTTTTCACGGAACAATTGTTCGCTCTTTATGTTGTCACTACCACGGCATGCGCAATACTGTCTCTTCAACTACCATCGATGAGTCATTCATCAATGGTGAGAAAATAATCAAAACTTTGTCTATATCGATGATCATTAATATCGCTATCCTTGCCAATGGTGATAAATGCATACTTGTCGGAATTCCAGCATTTCATGCACATGTTTTTAAAGCATGTATAAGTCATATCCGTATTAACATGGTTATTGTACACATGTTTGAGATTCATATCATCCTGCTTGAAAAGCACCACAAAATTTGCATTACTTCTCACGAGATGTTTAGGGATACGAGTGTACGTTTGACAAAGATAAAAACTGTCAACAATCTCGTGTCGTCCCATGGAAAAGAAGGCCCGAACATTATCCTGATTTTCGCATGCTATGTCATCAAAGATGAATATAGAGTTGGAGCGTGCATCACTTGGTGCTATCACTTGTTCATGCGCCTCGAATGGATGATATTCAACTCCACTCACAGGTTCGAGTAGGAGTTCGAGCAACTTATACTTTGGCTGCTTCAGCGATTTGGAATACAAGTGAATGTTCTCAAATCTCAAACCATTCGGATGGATGATGAGAGTGAGCAAAGCGTTGGTTTTCCCATAATTCGATGGACCGAAAAACAGTGCACGTATGCTATCCGGCAATAAATTCCCATGACGTTTTTGTTTCTTCTTCCCCCCACCGTCTTCGACAAACTCGTCGAAATTTATCACGGGAAGTCCGCCTCCGATAGTTTGTTTCCTGGACGTCATCTCACACACGACTAACGGCGAAATCATATAAATAGGCTTCTTATAGGGATTATCTGTATCGGTGAAAAAGCCAGTGCTTGGGGTATGGCAAATATTATGAAGACAAAGAGAACATTTGGAATGGGAATGAAGGGCCACAAGGGCGGCGTTTATTTGAAAAAAATAAATGGCGCTGCAAAGAAAACAATGATTCAAAGTAATGATCCGCATAAGATTATCAAATCAGCTTTAAAGGGTGCTCGTGCAGCGGTAAAGTTGCAAGGTGGTAAAGATCATCATTGTAAAGTGCGCACACCTCGGCTTCTACCTGTACCCCATAAACTTGGTGGTTTATTGCCCTTCCTCATGCCCATTTTTGCGGGTCTTAGCGCTGCGGGTGCTTTGTCGGGTGGTGCGGCTAGTATAGTTAACGCTGTAAACACTGCTCGAGCAGCGAAACGCGAATTGGATGAAAGTAAGCGCCATAATCGAACAATTGAAGCAATTGTCTTAGGTCGGGGCTTATATCTGAAACCATGTAAGCAGGGATTGGGCCTTCATATCAAGCCAAAAAACTAGAAGTAACGCTACCACACTGACCCCTCACCGACCTACTCAAATATGCAAAAATCCTAAGGATTCCACATTTTCGTGGAGTTTACATGCGCGATACATTGCCAGCGAGTAGACCTCTCAAATGTGAAGCAGCAATTGTAAATTTGGATGAAAATGTCGGCCCTGGCCTGCATTGGGTCGCTTACAAAAAGACCAGATGGAAAGTCGTGTACTTTGATAGTTTCG
Source organism: Ophion slaviceki (assembly GCA_944452715.1). Lineage (NCBI taxonomy): Eukaryota > Metazoa > Arthropoda > Insecta > Hymenoptera > Ichneumonidae > Ophion > Ophion slaviceki. The sequence goes on along the minus strand of OX101795.1, from coordinate 7,158,461 downwards.
GCAATCTTCCACCACCATCCGAACTCACGAGATATTTCCGTGTTGGTAGCGTTAATTATAATCATACTAGATATCAGAAATATGATACGATTGAATGTGGACATTTATGTCTCATGTTTCTTTGTCGGCAGCTGCAGCACAAAGACAATTATACACTATATATAGGGGGGAAATGACGTGGGAAATTCAGTTGTCAATTTACCAGCATCGTGGATGAAAGTTTAACATTGACCATATCTGGCTCATCGTCCATTCTCGAGGCGCAATACTTTCCCCCCATCGAACTCTCGCTACACAAAAATTATACTCTCGGCCTCGTGGAATTGTTAATCTTCAATTCTATTCCCAATATCGACGTTGACCACGATAAACTTTACGTGGGAAATGAGGTGTTGACGATACTTACGGGCAGTTATGAAATAGAGGATATTGAGACGTTTGTACAAGCAGAGCTCTCACGTAAAAACATCAGCATCAGCCTTAAACCCAACAATAACACGCTACACAGTGAGATCGAGTGTGATCGTGATGTAAACTTTGAGCCAAAAGATTCTATTGGCCATCTACTAGGCTTTACCCCACGCAAATTGGAAGCCAATAAAAGACACGAATCCGATCTTCCAGTAGCCATTCTCAAAGTGATCGCCCTACGCGTTGAGTGCAACATTACCGCTCGTGCCTATATTAACAGATAAAAAGTACACACAATTCACGATTTTTTTTCCATCTGTGCCACCGGGCTATAAGATCATTGAAGTTCTCTCCCACGTAATTTATCTGCCAATCACGAGCCGAACGATTGACACGATACAGCTTCGCATAGTGCATCAAGACGGTGATTTGGTAAATTTCCACGGTGAAGTAATCACCATACGCCTGCATATAAAGTCGTGATGGGCATTGTTTTCAACAGATCTTCCAATAACAATAAACGGCCATGGAAAAAAACTATCAGTCGTCGACCACCCTCCAAAATGCTAACACCTCAAAACGTGCTACTCTTGAAGAATTTGGGTCTCAAAGTGCGTGGCGAAAGCGTGTCAAAAATTATTTAGTCTGTGCTCTGTGCATCTGTTGCGTGAAATGGAAGAAGAATTTGTAAACATTCAGGCGCCCGTGGTCTTCGATGCATCCATCATCCATTGTGAGCTTCACGCTCATCAGCCATATGCATCTTCAACCTTCAATAACAGCGATGAAGTCCGTATTGCCATCCAACATCAAGACCTCTCCATCCTGCCAAGCAAGAGTTCGCTACACATATGTGGGAAATTATCCAAGCGTGATGGGGCGCCAACCACTGCTACAAGTCTCGTCAACAATGCCATTTGTCATTTGTTTGAGGAAGTGCGATATGAGTTGAATGCCATAGAAATCGATCATAATAAGAATGTTGGGATTACGAGTGTAATTAAGGGATATTCATCTCTCTCACCGGCCAAAAGTTTTATGCTCGAGAACACTGGATGGCTCGATGTCGAAGAGACCAAGCAGATTGTAGATGTATCGGGAAACTTCGATGTCTGTATACCGCTCAGCATGCTCCTCGGATTTGCCGAAGATTATCGGATAATTGTCGTAAATGCCAAGCACGAGTTGATTCTCATGAGATCAAAGACCGACGACAATGCCATTGTACAAACAGCACCCGAAGACTATAAACTCGTATTGCATAAAATAGAATGGCTCGTGCCGTATGTGACGGTCTCGGATCAGCGAAAAATTCAACTGTCAAAGTTTCTCGCCAAAGACGCACCAATCTCCATGAGTTTCCGAACATGGGAACTGTATGAATATCCATTGCTGCCTGCCACCTCCAAGCACGTGTGGTCTATGAAAACCTCGAATCAGCTGGAGAAGCCACGATATGTCATACTCGCGCTACAGACGGGACGGAAAAATAAGAAACAACACAATGCGAGTCACTTTGATCATTGTAACCTGAGGGACGTCAAACTATACCTCAACTCGCAATGTTATCCATATGGAAATTTGAATTTGAACATTGATCAAAATCAATATGCTCTACTTTACGAGATGTATGCAAACTTTCAACCGACCGATTATAACAAAGAGGCTGAACCATGGCTGTGCAGGATTGAATTTTCAGAAAAAGCCCCCCTCGTTGTCATTGACTGCTCAAAACAAAACGATTCGCTCAAGTCCGGCCCTGTTGACGTGCGCCTTGAGTTTGAATTGAAAAACAATATTTTGCCCCAAACTTCGGCGTACTGTATGATCCTCCATGATCGTATTGTCGAGTACAATCCAATCAGTGGTGGAGTTAAAAAATTGGTATAAAATCATGTCGATGATTCGCGTCCACTTCAGTCAGCATGGAGCTTATCGTCGATGTGCAGGGCTTCAAAATACCCGTCAACGAATTTGTCCCGAAGGAGATGTCCATCGTCAAACTTCATGAGAAGAATGCTGAACCGCTAACGTTCGCCTTCGACGCACCATTTGCATGGGACTCTTTACCGGCCAAATACAAAATGACAAACAAGTGGCTGGAACGCAATTTCCATGGAACACGATGGAATGACAGTGGGGTACCATACACGGCAGCTAGAAAGACAATTCGAGAACTCTTGCATGGAGCTCCTACCATCTATGCGAAGGGATCCGAGAAATGCGCATGGCTATCAAGATTCACGGATCCCGCAACAAACGTCATCGACTTGGAGACTCTGGACTGTCCATCGCTACAGAAGCTGCCGAAAATCACAAACTCCAAATGCCCCCATCATCCCTTTAACACGAACTGTGCCCATGAGAATGTAAAATCAGTGAAAAGCTGGTTAAGCGTATACGAAGCGTGAGCGAGGGATTTTTTTAATGAATAAAAAACATTCCGATGAAAATATATGTCATTTGTATTCTTTATTCTACGTCGAAAACATCCATCATTTACAATTCGATCAAATATACATTTTGACGTAGTCAGCACTTTGAAAAAAAAAACCATGTGAACAACCGTTCAACGGTGGTGCCCAATTTTGTCTCCACCCTTGGAGACGATGGAACTCGGCGCTGTTGTAGTTCCCACCACTGAGTTGACCAGTCGCAGCATACTCTCGATGATACGGCTGGTTCGACGGTGGTGTTCCAACGAATTTTGTTTCCCCGTCCACCATGTTCAGAGGTGACGGAACTCGACACTGTTGTATTTTCCACCAATATACTGCATGCGGAGTTGACCATCGCATGCCACTTGCAGCATACTCTCGAACATTGTCGGATCTTGGTCGAAGGCCTTCACAAGCCGCGCCGGTAAGAAGACAGAGAACTCATCCGCGATGTCTGCGATGTAGCGTTTCCCAAATTTGGTTTGTACGGCCCTCATGTCGGAGATTAGTCGTTCCGACTTAAAAGGGAGTTCTGACAGCTTCTTCGTTGGGAGGAATTCCGCCATCCGGCCGACTTTGTTGATACTCGAGAGATCCATTTTCCGCGCACTTTCAACGTTCTTTTTGGAGAGATGTTGATGGTGCAGTGGAATAGTGCAGTCTGAGCGTGGTCCACGAAATTATAAGCTCCCTCCTAAGCCTCCCACTCAAATTTTTAAACCTCTCCCCTCTTTTCAAATCGTGAAAAACAGGTTTGAACACGTTCGAAGAACCGTGGTAAGCCCCCCCCCCCCCGACATTTTTGTCACGCTCCCGAAAAACAGGTTCAAATACGTTCAACGAACCCCGTACGTGGAGAATTTCCACAGCATTTTTTACACTCCCGACGTTGAGGTGGAGGGCCTTCGATGTGATCTTTCATCTGTGGTGTATCATAATGCTCCAAGCATGGAAGATATGATATCACGTCACTGTCATTCCGATGATGTTCTGACAAACGATCCCACAATAAGCCAACATATTTACCCCAATATTTTAGGAGCAAGACCTTTGGAACCTGTTCGAGCTCGTTTTTGCTCAAGTCCAGGGGGTGCTTGGCCGGATGCACTGCGTACATACTCGCACATGCGAACATCTTGACGTTATATTTCGGAATGGAGACCACGATGAGACTTTTCAAGAGTGCAGCTGCGCTCAAGTGGTCCATCTGCGGCCACAGCCTTTGATCCCTAAAGATTATAGTTTTCCCGAGAAACTTGTCAGGACCTGTCTCGAGTGTCGGCGAGCTTTGAGACGGGGTGGATGCAATTGACATTGTCTTTCGGAATGGAACCAGCTGCATGTCATAAATAATGGGCTTTGAAAGGCCACCCTTCATGTGGCGCCTAGCGTTTTCATATGACCGAAAATTTTCCGACCCATATATGATTGTCACACACGCACGCTTTTCCAAGAAACCTGTCAGGACCTGTCTGGAGTGTCGGCGAGCTTTGAGACGGGGTGGATGCGATTGACATTATCTTTCGGAATTGAAACAGCTACTTGTCATAAATAATGGGCTTTGAAAGGCCGCCCTTCACACACACACACACACACAACACTTATCGACGGCGGCTCCCCCCCCCCCCCCGCCAGTCGCTCCATGGACCACATGACCCCCTCCCCCTCCACAGAGGCCCCTCTGTGACGTCACACGTGCCCAGCGACCCCCCCTCCGCCGTACCCCCGCACTTGGCTTCCCCGCGCTGGACACCCCCCCTCCGCACACCCCGCCCTCTGGACCCCCCATGGACACCCCCCTCGACACCCGGCCCGCTGCCCCCCCCCCCCATGCACACCGCCCCTCCTTCGGCCGCTCCACCTTGAGATGCCTTCACTTGAGTTAGAACCGGCCTAGTACATCTACTCCCGCCGCCGCTACGTGTCATACCGTCTGACAACACCCGCTGCAACCCGTTCAGAAGATCATGCCATATGACCGCCATTTTCAAATATTAATTTAAAAAACCATGCATCATGCAAAAGTAGTAATAAAACGTAGTCTAAGCTTTAAAAATGGAGAAGAATTCCTTTCTCTAAAGAAAAATCATGAAGATCAGCAATTTTTTCCTTGCCAAAAGGTATCTCCCCCCTTAAGGTAGTTCAGATGGTAGACGTAATTAGAGCTAGAGCGAGCGAGCGAGTGATAGAGGGGGGGGGGGGGGCGAGAAAAGAGAAAATCTTCACTTCCGTGATAATCATTGCAATAAATCTCCCATGCAAGGGGAATAAAGTATTCCCGTTGATGCCCATAGGCTTTCCATCATCCGCGTACAACGTCAAAAGGTTTGCAATGTCCGCAGGTCTCGGGATTTCTGTTGCGGACGGACGTCGTATAATGTGTCAGTCGACGTCGCCTCTCGTCTCGAGAAATGAGTGAAGTCCCGAGTCGCCGAGATCGTCGTCAAAGCGACGAGGGAGCGCCCCCGCCCGCTAAAATCCTAATTAAGCGAGTTTCATGAGTCTCGCTGTGCGACCCCGCAAAGTTTCACAGGAAACGAAAGACCACCTATGCCGGAAGTCGAAAAACCGCGTATGCTTTCCTGCAGTCCGTGATCGGATCAGCGAGGTCGTTCTTTTGTTTTTATTTATTTATGTATTTATCAAAATTTATTTATTTGTTTTTTTTAATTCTCTAATTTCTTTTCGGAAACGTGTACGTCTTCGTTCTAAAAAAAATTCCAAATCCTTTTTCGTCACGTGAATGATCAGTTTGGAATTCCGAAAAATCGATTGCGAGGCATATCAGATTTTAATATACAGAAGGATAGAAAGAGTGCGAGAAAGAGGCGAGGGGGGACGACAAAAAGGAAGTGAGAGAAGAGAAGGTGAGAAGGAGTCTCGAAATTAGCATATTGTGATCAAAAGCACGTGGGCCATGTGCAAGGGAAGTTAATGAGTGCCTCTTATGCATTCGAGAGATCTCTGAAGTTGTGCCCGGTGACACCTTCACTGCTTCCTCCCCGCGTTAGTATTAGATGCCTCGGGGAGTGTGAATCATCAGGTCTCCTACCGACATCGCTCTCGCGACTCTATCACCCAAGCAGGCATATTCGTCAGCCATTTATCTAGCGATTGGCACAGTGATTGGCCGTGCGATCTAGACAGGAATTTTTTTCTGTTGTCAATACTCCGAATGCTGACCGCTAACTAACAGCTAACAACTCTTGGCCATCGCTGATTGAAGAAAGTTCATCATAAAAAATAATATATGTACATTGGGGAATGTTTAAAAAATTGCCACTCCTAAACTTTCAAACAATGTTATTAGGTATAAGATAACATTTTATCATTTTTTCCCATTTCTTTTACACAGGAAATTCGATCTTTACTTTCGAATTTAAAAATATTAAATAGTCATTTTCGAATATTTGTTAAAATACCTTTTTCAAAATCTCGATGTCATAATTTTTACACAAATAACATCTGTTTGAAAAATGGATTCTGCTCGCCTTCAAAATAAGAAAAGACATTCTTCATATGGCAGGAGTGCGTTAATATATATATCGAAATTTAAAAGAAAAGTAAGTAATAGGCAATAAATGCGTTTGATGAATATTTTTTTTCAATCAACCACGACTAAAATTGATTGCAGTGCATTCAACTTTTTTTTAATGACTTATGAGACCGTCACAGTCGTGAGAGCTGGTCACCGATTCAGGACCAAGTAGCCACCCATCTAAGTAATGACCCAGGTCAACGTTGTCGAAGGTGCACACCGATAGCTCGTTCACTGCTGCCGGCCATCGCCGCGCTGATATATTTTCCCTTCATGCCGAGGCAAATTTGAAATCAAGGTAGAATCTAGGTATGTCACTCGCTGTATTGCCAGCGTCGGTGAGTGGCCAATCATTGCGCAAACGGTGAATTTTGTCCTTGTCGGGTCGAGATCACCCCGAGAACGCATTCTCTTTTCTCTCCCCACGACTGCGACGACTTTTACGATGCACAATAGAACTCTCTCGCCCGTATAGCACCCAGTTATTATAGAAATGCATTATCGATGCTCGTTTCTTACCTCGATCGTAGACGAGACTTTGTGTCGATTTTTATCGACTCTCCTTCCTTATTGAAGACGCCGTGCTTTGGCGCACTTTTTTTCCTCGGCATCGCGATGCAAGTATGGTCGTAATATTCCAATACGTCAAAGTATCACATTTATACGCAAATTGCTCAATTTTCTCGTAACTATTGATTCAATTTAAGTGCTTTCTTTTAATCCACGAAGTGGATTGTTAGGCTCAAATGAATGTTTGGTACCCGAAAACAAGACCTGTACGTAAAATTCGAATCATGTTGGTCACTGATCATCTTGCGAATAACCTCGAAATAACCTTTGTTATTATTGCTAAAAATCAAATTGTTAAATTGAATTTCAAGTAGACTTGAAATTCAAATTAGTAATTTGATTTTTATCAATAATATCAAATGATATAGTTGAGGTAAATATTTAATCGAATATCAAAAAAGATATCTAGTAAGGCGAGAGTGAAATAACATTTTACTTTACTCAAATATCGTTTTTTTTCGGCTGAAAAAAGAACGTTCGATTTTTGTTAAATTTTTAAGTGGAACGAAAAAAAAGAAGCATTTTTCCAAGAGTCCAATCACAGTTTATGCATTTTGTTTTTCAGCGAACTTGAAAAGATGCTTACGAAGTATGGATTGATTCTGTAGACACAAATTTTTCACAAAATGTATAATTAAAGGGCAAAAGTATGCGTTTCCATAGTTATGGTTCGTGAATAACAAAAACTTTTGGGTTACTACCAACTTGAAAAAGTATAACATTATGGACGATTATCATGAAAAAACTGCGTCAGTGAATGTTTTATACAACTCAGAATGAAAATTTGAGTCACTTATCATTATGCTTATTTTTATTTGTGTCACGAGATTATTTATTATTACCATTAATTAATATTAAGTAATGTCGAAATACGGCAACTTAGCGGACATTGAGGTTGGCAGCAATGATCTTCATTCACCAGCCGAAATTCGTAATCTTTCATCAAACCTTTATGATTCAATATTGAATATATATATTATTTACGATGGGCAAGATGAGGTGTTTGTCTTTAAACGTTTACAAAGGTTCAGTTTTCGTTAATCCGTTGTTAGAGATGGTTTATCGTGGTACTAAATAGCCAAAAAGATTACATCACGTGTAGTGTCAGCGTCTTGCCCATCTAAGCGCATGTAAAATTACATACATTAAACTATTTTTTATCTCTAGTATTTTATCGTGAAAATGCTTCGAAAAAATCGTATCGACTCAGTATAGTCTAGACAATAACATATGTTTTTATTTCCTTTTAAATCTCGGATTGTTGCTAATGCTCCGACCTCCGTAAATATGAAGAAAAAAACATTTTGTCGTCCCTTGCGCGATTCTACGAGAATTATCGATTTAATTCGCGATCGTTCCCGATTTCAGATTTTATTCTCTCGATTCCCATTCACGTGGGAAGAAATTCTTATCGTGACACGATAAATGCCAGATCTTATATACGCGAACGAATCGCTCGTTATATTACTCGATTATTTTCCCACTGAAATCCACGCCAGCTCTAATGATAACATAAGCGCACAGTAACAGCGATAAAATATCAAATATCGAAGAGATTGCGGTCTTGTTGGAATTTACTTGAGTCTCAATATGCAAAGAACGGGGGAGAAGAAATTATTTGAAAAAAGCAAACAAAAAAATAAAATTCAAATGTCTATGATTTCCGATATTCATTAAAGTCTCTCGTGTTCCAAACCGGCGAGACTGTACAAACATTGGGAGTTCAATTGGCAAAGTCGGAGAGTTTGAAACTGGGACTGGCTCGACAGGTGTCAGCTCGGTCTGTCTATACCAACGTGAACGAAAGATCGAGAACCCCGAGAGACGGACACGTTAGAGATAGAGATTGGAGGTGTGTACGGTTCGTTTCATGCAAAGACGACAAATCTTCCGAGGTGCTCAACTTTTCAATTCGATTTCGCACTGGTTACTTTTGTCAACCAAATAAAGTCAATTTCTGTGATTTTATTCGAATTGATGTCGTTGCTCGTATTACTATTGCTGTTCAATAACAATATTAATCATAATAATCAATAGTTGTAGCAGTAGTAGTGATAATAGCTGTAATAGTAATTGAACAGTAATACTAATAGTAGTTAATATTTTCTACTGTTATCAAAGGTAATGATAAAAGTAATGATAATTACTGTCATGCTTATTACTGTTATTAAAAGTAACTATAAAAATAATGATAACTACTGTTATTGAAGATAATTATCAAAGTAGTGATTAGTTTGTTGTGACTAATTATGACTGATTGAATCTTGTTATAATTTATTATAACAGTAATTATGAACTTGTTGAATGTTATTATTAGTTGACAGTGATTATAGCAAAAATTATAATATTTATGACCTGCATAATAACTAATAAGTTTACAGTAATTACAGCAATAATCAACGAGTAATGATAACAGTAATAATAATAATTTTATCATCACTTTAATCATTTATACTGATCAGTATCATTGTTAATCATCATTAGTTAACATAACTTATTAAGTAATTACTATTATTGTTGTTATGTTTAGTTTCATCGTCATTGTTTTTATGATCATGACTATAATTGTTATTATTCTCGTCGCTGTTACTATTATTTTTCGTATTTTTAAAACTATACCGATAAATACAATTATTCGTAAATAACAATTACTATCGACTGCTGATTACTATCTTTGTGATAATAATGATAATGATGATCATTATTAATTTTGGTCACGATATTTTTTCATTGGCCCTTCCTGTCGCAACTGGCGAGAATTTTTTTAAATATGCTCGGGTCTTTTTCACAAGGCGACGAAAGAAAACGAGAAAAAAAATGTATCTCATCAGAGCTGGAATATCCTATGGATAAGTGCGCGCAGTGCTAACGCGGTGTATGCATCGAAAAGGTCACCGATATCTGGTCGGGAGGTCCGGGTGTGCAGCACGGGGTTATCCGGGATTTGTATCGGACAGTGAGCCGTGACGCCTCGCCGTCACACCGACAAACAGCGAAAACGCCACCTGGACTTTTGCTCTGCTCGTTTGCACGCCAGGAAGGTACGGAGGGGGGCAACGATTGCATATCATTTATTACATCCTACCTGTTGCACGCATACCTTCGCCATCGCGTGCAGGCTTAGGTGTCCACTTCGATTTGTTCCTCCAAGGACTCAGATTTTTGGAAGTTCCAAAATTACTGGACTTATTTCGGATCTGCATTTGCTTTATCTGCCGATGAAGATAAACACTAAAGGCTCTGGTGAACAAGATCGGATAGGACGTGATCCATGCATACATTTGGCTTTTTTCATATCAAACGTAATACCATAGCTGCATTGTTTATATTTCATTTAAATAATTTATATATATTCAACAGGTAGGAAGGCTGCCGATTTTTAAACATTCTTACTGCACAATCAATATTATTAATATTATCAGTTTTTGTATACTTGATGGATCTGAAACACGCATGCCGAATTTGAGCTATCTCACAGAAATCTGACTGGTGGCATGATTTTTTCAAGACCAACTTATCATGCATGGAAACTTCGCACCTGTGGTGAAATTGTAATAATTTTATAGCTGATTAATGTTTGTTAAATCCGGTTGAAGATTCTTTAAGCTGAAGACTTTTTTTGGCATTCACTGGAAAATAATTATAATCTATTGCGAAATATATTATCACAATAGTAATGATACGTTATTTTATTACGAAAGTAGAAATAATTACGAACGTAGGAATAGTTACGAAAGTAGGAATAATAACGAAAGTGATCATAATAATAATTATTTTTTCGTAATTATTACGTAAGAGTAATAATAACAATCATTACTTTCGTAATTATTACGAAAAAAGTAATAATTAGTAATTTCATAATAAAATCATTCGCTACGACAGTAATAATGAATAATTTTTATGGCGGTATATAAAATCATATGTACTAGTTACTAACAAAAAATCATATGTACTAGCATTGTCAAGCTAAAGGGTGCAGCTTTAAGGCCCTTTTTTAAATCTCGATATCAGTATCTTTACACGAATAGCAGCTATTTGAAAAATGTATTTTTTTTTCTCGATACGAGAGGAATGCCTTCATTTTTTAAATAGTTGTAATTTGTGTAGAAAAAGAGACCACACGCAGTGCAAACGAGATAAGAATAAATACCTGATCAATGATTGGAGTCGCACAGGGCGATTCTCGACTCGGTGGCGAAATCTCAACAATTGCAACCGCGCATTGATCCAAGCTCGTAGATCTATCGATCTTTGTGTCACCACAGCGTTGTGCATAAACTGGATCGATACTTCATATATGAACGTGCATTCAATAAATATTGAGACGGAAAAAAAATAGTTCGAATCGTTATCTTCGGTTTTGAGTAGACGGTTTGAAGTGCCTTTTTTCTAAGGTTATTGTTTTTCATTGGAACTTTACAAGTTCATAGAAAAATGTAATTGTTTGTATAATATTTCGATCAATTTAATGATCCTAACCCCGGCATGAGATCTAGTCTTGACATCCGTATTCTTCCGATACGACGTTGGAACGATTGAATCAAATAAGCCTGCAGAAATAATACTTTGACAAAGGCTTACTTCAGACTCGGAGTAAAGCCCTGGATAAATGATTCCAATCTCAATAAAGCTGCTTTTCCAATATGACGTACCAACAATCCTATCGAATTCACAATATAATAACGATCCGTCTACGATCGATTGCGTTAGTCTCGTAATGAAACGAACGATTCTAGCCCCAACTACGAGCTTCAAGCCCACTGAGAGTACTTGCATAAGGTTCCGACCCCCCCCCCCCCTGATTGACCTGAAATTTTACACAAACCTTCTTTGTAACATTCTAAGACAACCCCTCAAGGGATTTTTGGCGACCCGAAATAGTTTCCGAGATATTGAACTTTTAAGTTTTTTTTTTACGCGCGCCGACTATATCTATTTCTGCTACGTCTCTGTTCATACCTATATATGTTATCGTGCCCTGCGTTTAGTCCAAAAAACATACCCAAACAAACCCCAACCAACCTATAAATAAACACAAACAAACCCAAACCTGAAAATTATGGCGCGTCGCCAACAATCCCTTTAGAGTTTGTCTTCAAATATTAAAAGGAAGGTTTGTGCAAAATATTAGCTCGATTCGACCTCTCTCCGATCGAGCTGATGCTTCGGGTAAGGTTCGGAACCTTACCTGAATACTCTTTGTTGACAATTGTTTAAGGGGTATGCTTAGTTGTTAGTTTTCAACGTGATCAGATAAAAATTGAGTGATTCATAGGCTCTTATGTTGACTCCCGTCAAAACGCTCGGAGTGTCGTTCGAAACTTTAAACGCTTATTTCTTGAAAGTACGTTTTTGAAGTCGGCGAGCAAAATATCTCAAACACTACTGTATTGATGTTTGCGAATTTTTTTATAGCTTTTTCTCTATGTAAAAATATAGTATTTGATCGAAGGTTTTTTTCGATGTGTACGTTCGATTTTATGAACGAAAAATGCCCATTTCTTTCTCCGAAAAATCAAAACTCTCATCCCGAAGGCGCATCATTTTTTATTAAATTAATATTTCGGAAATTCCTTCGATTAATCATAGGATAAATAATATACTAACGTAAACTATTTGATTTTTTATGTTGGATAACCCGGTTCAGAAGGGCATTGCGCATGGCAAAAAACGTTTTCGAGAGGTACCCGTGCGGAAATTGAGTTGGGGCTGTGATCGGGCCCCAATAATATTCCCGTAACTTTATTCGGGCCCTAGTCTGGAAGCCACATGAGGGCCGTTAGCGGCCGGTCACACTTTGTCAACAAGGGCCCTTGAAGGCGCAACGACCGGGGCCTTATAAGTTGCCTCAATGGCGCCTCATCAAAACCATTTTAGCGCCCTGAAAATGCCTCAACGGCGCCTCATCATAACCATTTCAGCGCCATAAAATATCCGTATCAGTGGATATCCGCGTATGTTAAATACGTCAGGGTATATCTGTATTTGTTTTTATGTAATTGTTCATGTGCATAGGTGTGGGCGTGAGTACATGTGTATGTATGTGTGCGCGCGTAGAAATGTGATTGCATATTTGCATGTGAGCGTTTATGACAAACTGCCATGACAAAATCAATACAAAAAATAATCCATTCTAAGGAATGGACGTGTAGTAGAAATAAAAAAATATATGGGTCTACTGAATCACTAGAATCTATTTCCATTGAGCGATAGATCTGGAAAACAAAGACCAATTTATTTACTTATCCTACTCAGTCAGATAAAGTTTATGAATAGGACATATCAGCGAAGTCTTCAGAAGAAATAATTTTCCGTATGATGAGTATTGAGCGGAAATTAGTTGCTATAAAAATGTCGAGAAAACCGGTTGGGACTGTTCACACTTATGCGCTAGCATTACTCCATGTATGAGTGAAACCATGAGTAATTGTTTGTATCTATGTAAAAGGTTTCTTTAATTTGATAAATAAATACTGTTTGATGTTTGTCTGCATATTTGTGTTCATCGTTGATTTTTTATTTGCTAATGCCCTTACGCTTTTTCCCAATTTGCGTTCGATAATATTATTCGATCGATGTATATAATCGATTTGAATAATTGAAATACCATCAACCATGTAGCCTAAGCTATTTATACTGGTTTATCGCTATAATAGTCAGATCTGGGCCTATTGTGGAGATCCCTACTTATTTATCCCTATAATGGCCAAGTCGGGTCCTTTTGTGGAAATCCCTACAGGTTTATCCACATAATGGCCAAGTCTGGGCCCATTGTGGAAATCCCTACTAGGGAAAGCACTAGGAATGCCCTGAAAGGCCCTTATTTTTATTAGGGATGCCCTATCAGTTTTCCGCACGGGTACTTCCTGGACACCGGCTGTAAATGGAAAAGGATTAAATATGTTTACACAAAAAAATTACAGTGTACTTCAGACGATACTTTGTCGAATACCTCATTTTTGCAGAAAGTATCATCACGATTTTCTATAAAAAAGTCCCAAAAATTAGTTTTTTTTGACTGGTACAACTACGCGTAACTCATTAATGCGTTAAACGGTTGTGATACCCGAAACGAGGGTTATCGAAAAAAATTAATTTCGAGGGAATAATAAGATGATAGACAAACCGTTTGAAAGTTTCTTTGTATGTACACCAACGAAGTTGTGTACTAAATTTCATTATATTATACATTATGAATAATTGAAGACGTTATCAACAATCTCGGGAAGTACGTTCGAACGTGAAGGGCTCAACGGTGTACTTGATTTCGGCTATCCGGTTGATCAAAAACAAAAAAAAACGATTTTTTTTAAATATACATATTATTGGTTGAGACTTGATTGAGCTTTTTTTTGACATCGCGTTTCAATTATCAAAAAAAAATCTCGTTTTTTGAGGAGGAATGATGTCATTACTGATAATAGGTAACGAAAAAAAATGTTAAAAAGAAAAACGTCGGTCAAGACTAAACTACTATTACATTCAATAAGTGTACTAAATTTCAAGTCAATCCGTTCATTAGGTGTCGTGAAATCGTGTACACCGTTTTGAAAAAAAAAATGTTTCGAGAAAACCACGTTTGAAGTGGTTTTCTCGAAACCCCAGCTCGGTCCCCAGCAGTTTTATCGTTGTAATAAGACCACCTTAAATATGCGATATCTGCACCATATGTCAGACCATCCTCTTCAAGCTTGAGTTGCCTCAAGCAACGAACGAAAACTCGTCATCTTTACAGTAGTCTAATTCCTCATAGCGTTACGTCTATGTGGCTCACCAAAAATTATAATTTATGGGACTTTTTTTGGGAATACTAAAAAAACAATTATAACGAGGTTTGTAGGGTTTATTCTACATGTGTTGACGTATACAGAGAAAGACAATGCGTCTACTATGAAATTGCGCCATTGTTGCAATGTTAAAATGATTCATAAATACTTGGTTGCTCCCATGACTACATATCGTACCGAGGGCGATTCCATTCATTTTTCACGCTTTATAGTTACTGTGATGTATGCAACTTCAGCCTATTAGCCGGGTTACCTTAATTTACGCGCCTGCGAGACTTTTGCGACGACAATGACAGGGTAAGAGGTGGGATTGGTAGAGCATCGTGGCAATGCATAACACAACGTGTTGTGCAGGCCAACCGAGTGTGTAACCGGCGCAGCCAAGAGTATGAATGAATGTGGCGCCAAGAGAATGGAGTGCGTCTGATCTGCGAACCTACGCACTGCACGCGCGTATTCCACGTTTTCATGTTACTCTCGTACGTGTATATACGTCCATATATATATATATATACACATACACCACGGCATTTCACGAGAAACTGATCCCAGTTTGACCCACATTCGACGGAAAGTTTGCGACTTATTATAACACACACACACACACACACACACACACACACACACACACACACACACACACACACCCATATATATATACAGGGTGAGTCACATCAAGTGTTACAGAGCAATAGCACTCAGACTATTGATCATATCCAAAAATGTTTCAGACAAAAATTTCAGTATTCGAGAAGACCGTCATACTCGACCACCCTATTTTTTATCGGTGGAGGCGCGGAAGCCACGTCAAGGTCAACTCCACTTTTTAAAATGGAATAGTACATTTTTTTCAAAAACCATCTTGTGGAGCACCTCAAGCCGCATAAAAAACACCAGGGGGTCAAAGTCGTTCACGGTCATTAAAAGTCAGTATCGATGATAGGAATCTAAATACTTCGGATCACTACCAAATATTTGGTAGTGACCCGAGATATTTACATTCATATTTCATTTTAATAGGTGACCTTGAATGACTTTGAACGACTTCAACCCCCTGAAATTTTTTATGCGGCTTGAGGTGCTCAACAAGATCGTTGAAAAAAATGTACCATTCCATTTTAAAAAGTGGAGTTGACCTTGTCGTGGCTTCAGCGCCTCCACCGATAAAAAAACAGGGCGGTCCAATATGACGGCCTTCTCGAACACTGAAACTTTTGTCTGAAACATTTTTGGATATGATCAATAGTTTGAGTGCTATTGCTCTGTAACACTTTATGTGCCTTACCCTGAATAGCAATCATGTAATTTTTTCGAGCCATGATATCGAAAATTCTAAAGAGCATGCACATGACGGGCATATATACATACATACATACATACATACATACATACATACATATATATATATATATATATATATATATATATATATAATATGATACAAATTAATAATTTTTTTAACACTGCTGTAAAAATATAGTTACTAGATATACAGGGTGTGCCATTTGAAAAAAAACATGACAATAAATCGAAAAGATGAGGTCGTACAAAACCGTATTTCCTACAAAAGTGTTATGGTTTTGAGGGGGACATTTAATGGTAATGCGAAATATTATCTTTCGACAACACGTCTACGAGATACGGCGGTACCTTTTAGTTTTTCAAATACAATCGCATAGTTTTTATTTTTTATAAAAAAAACTGACTTCAAGACTAATCGAGCGAAGAAAAAAATTCTCTAGCTCCAGAATCAAGAAAGTTATGGTGGCTTGAAGTTTTTTTTAAATAACCCACGCGAAATTTAAACTACTATAACTTAGTTTTTATTTTCGAACTATAGAATTTGTTGGTCTCCGTTGGATTTGCCGCGGATTCAGCTTATTTTCTGAAAAATAAAAACCATGCCTTTCGATTTAGAAAATTGGAAGTTACGGTTGTATCTCGTACACGTGTTAGCAAAAAATTATTTCGTATTACCATCGAATGTCCCCTTCAAAACCATAAAACTTTTGTAGGGAACACTTTTTTCTATGACATTTTTTTATAGGACACCCTTATATAGAGGGTAATTTACTAGAAGTTAGTTACTCGAAAGTACCTATCAATTCTGATTTTAGACGAAAAAGTCCGGGAGAAAATTTGAATGATATGTCAATGTCTACATTTTGGTAGCCTTATATGTTTTTGCAAGTGGAGGTATCGCCCTGATTTCAAAGTCATCTGCACTTGTTCTCAACGGAAACCCCTATTTTTTATTTGCCACTAATGTAGAACCCTAAAAAACGAAACCCATGACCTACAATATCGTGACCTTGGAATACCAAAGAATTTGCAAATACCAAAAGTTTGTAATGAAATAGCAAAATTATAGAGATTTGCAATTTCTTAGAAATCGTATTGTAAAATATATCACGGTTGATGGACACATTTTTTAACATGTCATGAAATAAAAACTTCATTTGCATCTGAAACGACGGCCTTTTTTGCTTGGCTTGCTGCAATAACCCTTTAGCTAACTTTGTTGATGTTTCGAGGTTGTTCCCAAGGTCATGATACTGTAGGTCATTGATTTTTTTTGTGCTCTACATTCATGGTCAATGGAAAAAAGAGGTTTCCCTTAAACAAAGTGGAGGTGACCTTGAATTCAGGCCGATACCGCCACTCGAAAGAAATCTATGTCTACCAAAATGTAAACATTGACACACCATTCAAATGTTATCTCTGAATTTTTTGTCTAAAAACTATATTTATAGGTGCTTTCGAGTGACTAAGTTCCAGCGATTCACCTTATATACAAATATGTGTGTTTAAATGTGTGTATATATGTATATCTGTACATGGGTGTGTGTGTGTATATATACAGGGTCAGGCACATAAAGTGTTACAGAGCAATAGCACTCAAACTATTGATCATATACAAAAATGATTCAGACAAAAGTTTCAGTGTTCGAGAAGACCGTCATACTGGACCACCCTATTTTTTTATCGGTGAAGGCGCTGAAACTACGTCAAGGTCAACTCTACTTTTTTGAATGGAATCATGTATTTTTTTTGACGACATTATTACCGATTTTAAGACAAATTCAACAACCTACAACACAAGGTCATTCTAGTCACGCAAAGTATGAAAATAGTCGAAAAATCGAAAAATATCCGAATAATCACTTTCAAAGGATCCACTAACCTTGGTTTGGATCTACCTACAGGAGATGCTCGAAGTGATGACCCTCGACTTGTAAGCACTTGTTAATTCGCTGATGAAAAGACCGTCTTCAGCCAACTTCAGCCAACATTTGTGGTGGAATTTCGGTACATGCTCAGCGTATTCTTTCTTTCATATGTTCAGGAGTGGTAGGTGCTGCCGCCATTACGCGTTCTTTGACAAAATCCCATAAAACGTAATCTGGTGATGTTAGGTTTGGCGAACGAGGTGGCCAAGCCACAGAGCCGCCTCGTCCTATCCACTTTTCACCAAAAATGTCAATCATCACTTGTCTTGAACACAGAGCATAATGGGGTGGTGGACCGTCGTGTTCATCCACATGTTCATGCGAACATGCAAGGGCACGTCTTTCAGTAATTGAGGCAGTACGTTTTGCAGAAAGTTTGCATAAAGTTGCCCAGTCAAGCGACCTTCAAAAAAATATGGACCAATGCCGTGATCGCCGACACTGCCGCACTAACAATTAACGGACCACGGATGTTGAAATGATACAGTTCTCATCCATCGAGGATTCTCATTTGCCCAATAATGCATGTTATGCCTATTCACATTTCCTGTATTTGTGAAGTTAGATTCGTCAGAAAAAAGCACATGACTAAAAAATGAGACATCTGTGCGCATTTTTCTACCAAGTTCCAGTTACAGAAATTGACGCGATTTAGGAAATCATTGCCGTACAAATCCTGATGTAATGACATACGATATGGATGGAACTTGTGTTGATGTAAGATTCTTGATACAGATCGCTGACTAATTCCACTCTCTCTTTCCATTTGCCTGCTGCTCGCATGTGGATTTAGTGCAGCAAAAGCTAAGATAGCAGCCGCATTATTTTCATTAACAATCGGTCGACTTTTGACTCGTGTTTGTTTCGCTGTACCGAATCGACAAAAACGGCCAGCTAATTGCTTAAAAGCCATGTGCGATTTTTGTTGCCTATCCAGATGACGAGCCGCATACAAATCTTGGACGTTTCTGTAATGTTTACGGCATTCCCCCAGCACCATCAACATATCAAACGATTCTTGAAAATCGTTCATTTTTGCGATCCGATTTACTTACATTAGAAGGTAATGCGTGACTAACTGATATATCAACAGAAAATGCGTACTTGCTGGCAATAAGAAACATTGGTATCGTAAGAAATGAAAACAGCGATCAAACAAGTGTTTACAAGTCGAGGGTCGTCACTTCGAGCATCTTTTGTAGGTAGACCCATACCAAGGTGAGTGGATCCTTTGAAAGTGATTATTCCGATATTTTTCGACTTTTCGACTATTTTCATACTTTGCGTGACCATAACGACCTTGTGTTGTAGGTCGCTGAATTCGTCATAAAATCGGTAATAATGTCATCGAAAAAAAAACATGGTTCCATTTAAAAAAGTGGAGTTGACCTCGACGTAGCTTCAGAGCCTCCACCGATAAAAAAAATAGGGTAGTTCAGTATGACGGCCTTCTCGAACAATGAAACTTTTGTCTGAAACATTTTTGGATATGATCAATAGTTTAAGTGCTATTGCTCTGTAACACTTTATGTGCATCACCCTGTACATATATAGGGTATCTCTAAATGACATTTTTATTTATTAATGAAAAGCATTATTAATTTGAAAAGTACGAATATTTTTATTTTAATATAAGGTACAAACATGGCCTTCAATAACATTTTGACATAATTGCGTACTCATTTCATTAAGGAGGCTGCTCAAGGTCTTTGCGGGGCAGGCGGCAAGAGGGGAACGCATTTGCTCAAACACAGCCATCTGTAACGGCCGCCAATCCCGAATAATCCAATTTTCGGTTACGCAAACTAAATAAATTTCAGCTAACAAATATGTGGAATGCATATAACTGAGTGTTTAGAAATGTTATTAATATTTTTTGTTTATGTACATCGCGAATGAGTTATTAACCAAGTAGAAATGTGGCAAACGCGCAATTAAGTTCTCAGTAACTGGTAACACTGAACTCAGTTACGAACGCCACATCGTGAGCGCGCAGCTATCAAACATCCTTCACGAATTCCGTTTTTTTGTTCGGTGAAAATGAAAAGATGGAAGGGAAAAATGCAAACCGAAAAACAGTACAATCGACGGTTAGAGCAAGTAGAACGTGGAATGCGGCAGAAAATAGTAGTTGAGCCAGAAAAAGCATGCGCAGTCGAGGGACGACGCGTGATTGATTTGAAGGTTATCTCGAAACACATGCACTGGAGCTTCGGTAACGAATGTTAAAAATTATTGAAACACTCTTGTTGAAACCGCGGTAAGAAATTTACAGCAAGGAAGCAATAGTTTGTGCGATTCAAATTTTGGCGCCGATTCAAAATGGCCGATTTGACAGCAGCGTTGCCACATGTCGTAGGGCACTTTATCGTTTTACGCGAATCAGCTGAAAATTCCTGTTTTATTTCACGAATATTTCGATAACGAGACAGAAAAAACGCTGTACACTTCGTTGAAATTATTCATAAAAATGTCAAGAACTTTTTTCGCCTATTTCCATTCAGTTCTTACTATTTTATTATGTTGCAATACTCGTATTACAGTTCTCATAAAGCTTTTGCTATGTCACACGTGTATAACAGCCTAACTACAATAATTAATTGCTCAACAATCGCGCAGACGAAGTACTCGACATTCGACTTCGACACTCGACATTCAGCCGTTAAATTTAAACGGTTTGCTGATAATCGGCCAATAATTCGTCGACCAGCATTGGGGTACTGTAGGCGGATAAACGGCTTGCCAGCCATTGGTGGGGCAATATTATCGCACCAATAATATGGCGATCAGCATTGGGGTATCGTAGGCAGATGAACGGCTTGCCAGATCTATTCAAGCCATTGATGGTTTGTTTTTGGGCGTTCTGCACATGCAGGTCGTTAAACTATAATAATAATACGCAAAAACGAAGCATAAGATTTCGAAAAGCATATCCCACTGATCACGCTGAAATATTTCACATATCTTCTTTTTACTATTCTAAGAGAACCTTTAAAAGGATATTGGCGACTCGCAATAATATTTTCGGTAAATCGTATCTTGAAAGTTATTTATTCTACTGCGCTCCTACTATACTAAATAAACACAAACAAATATAAAAGGACCCAAACAAACCCATCCCACATGGCAAGTGATATGCACGTACGGGCGAGTACTGTTTGCCAGGAAGCAGAGAGGCCGGAGGAAGGGGGATATCTATCAGATATATAGATATACTGGTATGGCGTGAAACAATAAACTTTACTATGCGATATGTCAAAAACTATTGCTAGTCGTCAAAAATCCGTTAAAGGTTTCTTTTAAGATATTGATAGGAAGTTTGGTGCAAAATTTCAGCTCCATCAAAGGAGTGTGCTTTTCGAAACTTCACCCAAAACGAGCGAGTTATTTTGACAGCCTAAATGGACCAAAAAATTGAGTGGTCGACAAAAATTAATTTTCAATGCATTTGCAAAAGGTAAAGTTTAATGTTATGAATGAAATGTTGGACATAAAAGTAAGGAACGAGCAAATAAAGGATTCTGTAAGTGTTAGGATGGCTAAGTGGGTAGGGCGTTCATTACTAGAACGAAAGACGTAGGTTCGATCCCGATGATAGGTAAAAACCTAAACAATGCAAAACGCGTTTATAATGCATGCTGAGGAAACCATTTATTCCTATGGACCAGGATTTATTAATTATTAAGAAATGGTGAAGTTGGATATGGCGAAATAAATATCTTCTTACAGTTAATGAATCATTCATTTGAGCCTCGGACTTGTCACAAATGAAGATTTCGTAATAGTTAAGAAATGGGTACTTTTAATGGAACATACCCGTTCTTAACAGCCAATAGATACACAGTTGGTCTAACCCAATGCTTCGTATCTATCTACCATAAATACTTGTTTCCTATAACTGAGGCGTTTATTTAATGAGATCGGTGGTCTAATAGATATACAGTTGGTCTAACCCAATGCTCCGTATCAATATACTATAAATACTAGTTTCCTATAACTGCGGCGTTTATTCAATGAGATTAGTGGAGAAGTTGTCCCATATGTAAAGGATAGTTGAGTGAACGATATTTTACATTCACACAAATCATGATTCGTGTATAGTTATCAAAGTATTATTTGAACAAAATTATTCATTGATCGTCGGCAGATGAATGTGCAGTCGAATTAATGTAGCACTATAGTGTTAGTGGGCAAGTGTACAGTGCTACTTGTAGAAGACAAATCGTTGGACAACGATTTGTTTGTTTGGGTAGCTCTACACGTAGCAAGTCCATTAATCAGACGACAACAAAAATGGAGAACAACAAAGATGGTAGCATTAATACGTTGTAGAGCAAAGAACAACTCTCACAGAAAATAGGCGGTCAACGGGTCCCGCGATCGATGTCTTGGCCACCCCTGCGCTAATGTATATTTTAATATTCTTTATACATAATTTCGAAAGTTTCCTAAAGATTTGGCAGATCCCACAAAACAAACAAATCGTTAATTGATGCAAGCCCATTGTTGATTGATGCCATCGGCACAGAGAATAAATTCACGTTTTCACGGTGACAAACTGACATCCTCTAGATAAGTGGACATGCGGTCACGGACAGTCTCTAGTGTACTTCGATCGTATCCACGTCGCGTCTGCGCACGAACGAGCTTGTGCGACAAAGGACCATGGCAGCGTACAAAGCAAACGGTCTTGCCAAATGTACGATACTTATTTCAAGTACAGATTTGTTAACTATTAACAAATCATTATTTGAGACGACTCGTCGATATTTTAGTAGTTATTTGTTAACCATTAACCGGGCTATATTTGATTTAACTAAAGATTTTTAAATTATTACCGAATATTCATAAGTGTACGACTGTTATTTCAAAGAACTCGTGTTATCTCGCACCACGGCGATGTGAATTGGCCACCAAAACCGTGCGATTTGCCGCCATTGGACTTATTTCTTTGGAGTTTTCTGAAAGGAAAAGTGTATGCTAATGTTCCACAGACCATTCTGGAGCTCAAGGAAGTAATTGGACGCATCATTAATGAGTCGGCAATTACATCAAAATGTAATTGAACATTTCGTCAAAAGAGTAAACGTTTGCGAATGGGGACGAGGCGGCCATTTATAGGCTATTGTGTTGCACACATAACCTCCATGTTTGTACCTTATAAAAAAAATATTCGTACTTTTCAAATAAATAATACGCTTTATTAATAAATTTAAATAGCAGGTCATTTGAGACACTTTATATCTATACAAGTTGGCCCGAAAAGTGACCAAAAGGTCCCGAAACTTTTTCACCCTTTCGTCACTTTTGGACCGAATTTCCCTTTAGATTTCCCTTTAGATTTCTCGTTGGAAAAGGGAAATCTAGATACCGTATCATTACCTATCCAAATCGCCCCCATGCATATTATACGTTCTTTTTTAGCTATCGAGAAAAAAAATAACACTTTTTTTCGAGTTTTCCTGTAGCATAGAGTTCGATTTTTTTTGTATGTACTATCCTCTTAGAAGTTTTTAAAAGCTATTGGGAACCATTTAGACTATTGTGAGTATTTTTGTATGGCCTGACTTTAGTGACTGATCCTTTGAAAGCTATTTTTTTTAACTTTTGTTCAAAATCTAAGGCATTTATGTTAGTGTTCAGTTGGTAATTTATTTATTGCTCAACAGTGCATTTCAAAACGATAACGCAAGTGTAAAAAATCGCGCATGAAGTACACACATTATAGAGGAAAATGAAAAGATTTTGTTTCGTTTTTTTAAAATTAAAATTTGTTGTTGTGTAAACTAAAAAAGGTCGTAAGAACAGAATTAAAAAAAGGTCGGCTAGGTATCGATACAAGGAATGTGGATTTTTCTTCTGGACGTCACTTTTTGGGCGACCTTGAATATATATGAGGGTGACACATTTTTGACCTCTACTTTTTTCCTTTTTCTCACCATCCAATTATCTCCTTTGAAAAAAAAACCTGTCGCAAAAGCTGCGAGCGATCAAAAAACATTTAGAAGTCGCTCAAGTATCCGAAAAATTCAAATTTTCATTAAAAAATCGATTTTTTTTCGTCCACTTCTCGCCCATGAATTTTACACTTTATAATTTTTAAATTAACCTCGCAAAAGCCGGCCAATGAATATTTAGTGATCGCTCAATAGCTTCAAAATATCCAATTTTCGCCAATTTTTTTTCACTCTACTCACTCATAAACTTGACGCTTTGTAAAATTTTCAAGACACTAATCCTTTATTCTTTAGAAACAGATTTTTCAAATTTACTTCACACTTCTAACCCAAGAATTATGATGTTTGTTTTCATAAAATAATTCTTTAAAACTCTTGTTCGTAAAAAAATTATAGGTCATTTTATTCGTAAAACTCAAATAGCAGCTGTTTTCCGCGCATCGTAATGCGTCCCACAGTTGGTTTCGTTAGTCAAACTGCGGACCAATTGCAGCTGTCCTCTGTGACGAGCGACGCCGTAATACAATGATACATAATAACACATATAGTTTAATTGGTGTTTGTTACAAATGATTACAATACATTATTCAGCAAATGTGAGATTTCGCGGTTTATTTTGTTTTTATGCTACAACGAATTATAGCGCTTGCGAAATTTATTTTTTGGCGGAAATTCTGAATTTGGAAAACCTGGGGCTACCACCAAACGTTCATTGGATGGCTAAGATTTCGCGAGGTTAATTTAAAAATTATGAAGAGTAAAATTCATGGGTGAGAAGTGGACGATAAGGAAAATCGTTTTTTTTTAATGAAAATTTGAATTTTGTAAAGGCTTGAGCGATCTTCAAATTTTTTTTACCGCTCGCAGCTTCCGCGACAATTTTTTTATTTATTTAAAGAAGATAATTGGATGGTGAGAAAAAGGAAAAAAAATGGAGCTCTAAATTATGCCACCCTAATGCATATATTTATATATATTATATGTACAAATATACCGGGTAGACCATTTAACGTGACCACCCCAAATATCTCCGTTGCCTTTAGAGTGACGAAAAAAATGTCAGGATTGATTTGATTGATTTCGAAGGGCTGGTACAGTGGTGAAAAATTCATTTTTGTCAAGGTCATAGTTTTGCGTTCTCAAGCTCATCAATGGTTTTTCAAATGGAAACATGTTTGTTTTTTTTATTAAGACGCTGCAGCTGATATTCAGACGAATCCAACGACCTATGATATAATGAGAACGGGAAATCGTGATGGTATATTGACAATAAGGATATCCGAATAATGTAATTGAATTTTTTGTGCAGAAAATGTATTGTAACAAAAGTTCGAAGTGATGACCATCAACCTCGACCCATTTTTGAAGACGTCGGATGAATGATTCTCTTCACTTTTGAATAGTTTCTGGTGTGATAACGGCGTATGCTCTTGTAATTCGTTCTCGCATGTTCGCCGGCGTCGTCGGAACATCATGGTAAACACGATCCTTTATAGCTTCCTATAGGAAGAAATCAAGTGACGTTAAATCTGGCGAACGAGCAGGCCAAAGGATTACTGCACCTCTTCCAATTCAGCGTTCGGGAAAATTTTCGGTTTAACGCTTCGCGTGATATAACTGCCCAATGAGCTGGACACCCATCATGTTGATACCACATTCGGCATCGCTGTGCTAACGGGACATCTTGTGACAAGACCCCAAAGTGTTGGTAAAAAAATCGACGTATTTCCGTCCATTCAAATTGCTGTCTATGAAAAATGGTCCAATAATCCGGTCCTCAATTATGCCAAACCACGCATTAACACCCCAGGACGCTGGTGCACAATTTGCCGGAGCCACTTTGGATTTTAGTTTGACCAACAGTGCATGTTATATAGGCGTCGAAATATTTAAAAATTCCCTATTTTAGTACGTGTTTCCGAGAACTTCAAAACGCCATAGCTTACGGAATTAATAGAAAATGTCCGCCTCCCCCAACGGAATTTCAATAGTGGTGACTAATGGAAGCAGCTAATGGCAAAAAAATTTCCTCCATTTAACGGAAAAGTCCTCAAACTGCATAACTTGTAATAACTGCAAACTTTGGCCTAACAAATTTTTTGGTGGACAAAAAATCGTGTTTCCAAAACAAAAAGAACGTTCAGATGGCCAACAAAGATGTTGGCCATCTTAACGTCGTTATATTTAATTATGAACCCTATTTTTTTTCAACTTCCCCCTTTGAACCGTAAAAGTGTCGCTATACTCAATACTTGGTAGAAGGGGTATTTTTTAGATAAATTAGGTGTCAGATTATAATAGGACACCCGGTATATTCAGCCTCTCAATATTGACGAAACTCAAGAACTTTATACCTCACCTTTCTAAAAAATCCCCTACCCCCTCCCCCCAAAATGCTTACACCCTCGGAAGCTCGAAAAACAACGGAGCATTATGTCCCTCACGACCTATATAAATTTTGACGTTAGTTGATACGAGAAATAATGAGAGCACGGTGCAAAATGTTGAATCAACTTCGCACCAATTCTTCTATGTTATATCAATTGACGTGA
This sequence comes from Ophion slaviceki, assembly GCA_944452715.1. Lineage (NCBI taxonomy): Eukaryota > Metazoa > Arthropoda > Insecta > Hymenoptera > Ichneumonidae > Ophion > Ophion slaviceki. The sequence goes on along the minus strand of OX101795.1, from coordinate 7,131,978 downwards.
CGCCACCGTGAGCGGGCGCGATTGCGATGAGCTTATGGCGCCGTTTCGCGATCACGTTTCGCGTATGTAATGCTAACCGGTATTACGGTAATACAATATACCGATGTCTCTCGAGGGGGTACAGACTCTGGAGAGCCTGGAGTCTAGTCATGCGGTCGAACAACTTTGATGTGACGTGTCTCGGTATTTGATTCATTGCACATTGTCACGCACTTCACGATTTTTCCGTGCGCTCTTTTCAGCGACCATGATAATAATAACGCCAACAATACGGTGGTAGCGAACGTAGTAATAATAACGATCATCATAATAATGGAAAAAAACAACAATAATAATAATGATAACGACAGCAATACAACACTAGCCATAGTGGTCTTATCAACGATAATAAAAATAATGAAAATAACAACAACAACAACAACAAAACAACAGTAGCCATAGTTGTAATAATAACGATATTCATAATAATGATAATGACAACAATAATAATAAGAACGACAACACAATTCATGCATTTGGCGAAAATTAATTTTAACGCCATGTCGTATGAAAGGCTGTACACTGCGATGATTATTTAAAAAAAAAACACGCTAATGTACAGACAAACACTACAATATTATAATGTCAGATAGGGAATAATGTAGAAAATAACAATAATGATAATAATAATGGAATGCGATGTACATAATTATCACTAATCATCGAGCCGTGTTTGGGGAAAGCGTTATACCATTTAATCTTCATTAATCAGACAATTTTCGTATTAATAACTAAAAATAATATCTTATTACTTTGCGTATTTTTTCGGAACGTGAGAAATTAAAAAAATGCAATGAAAACGAAAACCCAAACGGAAAAACAAAAGCAGCCCGTCTCGAAAAGAGATTATAATGCAATTACGCGAGAGTTCGCGTCGTTGGAGACGCGAGAAGAGACGAGGAAAGGTCCGAAGTGCAAGAGCAATTAGCAAAAGGGTTGTTTTGCTGTATAGAAAATTGAAGCGGCCCACGCGATATATGTATACAAATGAATACATACACACACACACACACACACCAACGCATACATACATACATAATGTGTGCACGCGCGTGCGCGAACACACGCACACACACAGTAATAACAATAATAATAATGCCTGCTTTGCGAAACGGATGTGTACGCATGTTGTATACACGCGCACCTTCCTGTATTTCATTACGTTATCCGAGTTGCACCAACGGAACAATTTGCTGGTCGTTCATGCAATAAGCTCTTTGCCGGCCCTTTGCGGTGGTGTCTTCAGAGGTCTGCTCGCTTATTCGAGAAGCGTGTAGAAGAGACGAAAATTAATATATACACATAAACATATATATACACCTACACACGTACATACAGGGTGAACCGGTAAAGATTTGACACCTTAAAACGAGGCGTTGCAACGGGTAAGAAAGACAATGAGTACGAAAGATAAAAGATTTAATGAACAAAATAAGGCTACGAGATGCAAGAAATTCAATTTAACGAGAGACTGAAAAATTAAACAAACAAAAAATCTCAACAATCGACGTTACAAACAAAAATTCAACCATCAAAAAATCATTGAGAGAAAAATAGCCAAGTGAACTAAAAAATTCATGGTCAGATGTAAAAAATTGACAAAAAAAAGGGGATTCGAATTTCAATTACAAGTAAAAAAATCCACGGCCTGAATTTTTTCAATACGGACAATTGAATTCTCAAAATTTCACTTCAAAGGCAGACGAAAGAACCGATTTATTTATTAAGTTGACAATGCGAACGAATTAGTTTTCATTGCATTCCAACACAAACTTCCCCACAGAATCTAGAATTTGTATTAGAAAATGTGACGCGGTTTTTAGTTATAAAAAATATAATAGTTATTCGAAGAAGGAACGGAGAGCACTTACAACACGTTATTTGAAACAAAACAATTTTTTTCCTACGGGAAAGAATTTTTTATAAGATATTGGTGTTTCAGTAGGGCAAAATGATCACCAGATCAAGTTACGTCATTGGTTGTGTTTAAGGAGCTACATCTACCTAGAGACCCGAAAAAATGGCCAAATTCCAAATTCTTTTTAGGGAAACGGTTGGTTAAAAAGAAACGCATTTTTTAAAACACAACGGTACATATATTGAGAGCCTAAAACAATCACGACAAAATACAGAAAACAACAAAAACATGGCCACCGGACGATGAAGAAATTTTTTTTGCAACTTTTAGCGGCGGACACTCTTCAGCTCAAACGGTCCATCTGAAATCTAAACACCGAATGGATTTTTCAAGTTAAGGGGCTATACCAGTGTGAACGCTGAAAATTTGGGTGATTTTCGGGATTTTTTTTGGAAGAAAAGTACTGAATTAAATGTCTCGGAAAATTGAGAATATATTTGGCTATATTTGACCTGCATTACATAATTTTTTCATAGAAAAATATTGAGAGCTACGCGACTTATGCGCTACCTTCGGAGGCGCCAAAAAAAAAACTTCCTCCACTGCTGACATGATTCCGGCCGATTGAGTAACTGAAACCGAAAAAGGAAAAAATGTCGTTAAACTGGAAGGTAATTTCTGTACAATGACGTAGAATTTTAGAAAAATATCAAAATCTAACAAAATGGCGTAGTTATGAAAAAAGTCTGTCTTCGTGCCTATAAAATGGTCGTTTTTTTCAATGCCATATCCCCAATTTTCGTCAACTCAAAAATACCCTACGTCACTGTAGAGTAAATATATTCAAGACTACTCGGTTCAAATTTCAAGTCAATCGGATAATTGCTCTTTGAGTTACAATGTCAGCAAATTTGAAAATCTCTTTTCGAGAAAAATGCGTTTAAAGATTTAACTATCAATTTTTACAAGATAAAATGATATAAATGATAATGATATTCTTGAAAGTGTCACACTGCTATAGCCCCTTAATAGTAAATACGAGTCGTATTTGTTACTTTCCAAAAATTTGCCTAAAAAATCGTCAGATAATTGTTAATAACAAATTAACTATGCAATATAAAAAAATCCTTCGTACTTCCATAGACAATGTATCTTTCAAGATATATTTAACGTTTCAAGTGAATCGGTTGACAATTGTCTGAGTTATGTTTACGGCCAACTTAAAAAATGCAGTTTTGCGATAAACGCGGCACAGCCGCCATTTTGAAATTAATCGCTAAAAAAAATTATTGTACATATGTATGATAAACACCCTTTTTGGAATCTCGATTTATTTTGTAGTTTTTCTGAAAAAAATCTCCAAAAAGCCTATTTTTCGGCCTCTAGAGTGGCCTAAGATCTTAACTCCAATGCGACACAATAAATACATTTAAAAATTGGAAAACAAATACTCGAAACGCGAACAGACCAAACGAAATGTATCCCAATGGCAGTTGGGTCCAGCCGCAAAGTATGGGACTTTTGATGCTTGCTGACTGGAAGTAATATTCGGCAAAAACGAAATATCGACGAAACGAAATTACCGTCTGCCGATTATGTACCTGATGTTTTTTTTTCTTTCCGAAAAATAAAAAATGGCAAACGAAATGGTGAATGGAGGGAGAGCAGGGATGTTATCGATATGCGGTTCAATTACATGTGTTTGCATGTGTACATATGTATACAAGTATATATATATATATATATATATATATATATATATATATATATATATATGATAGAAAAAAAAATATATATATATACATATTTATACCTTACATACATAAATACACACAAGGAGAGAATTAAAAAAATATATATATATAGTAATGTAATCATGTAGTATATGGTTACAAAGCGACGCTTCCATCCCAGCAATGTTGCGGTACGTTATTTATGTGACGTTCCATTACTAACTCTTAATTGTTTGACTAATGTGCAGCTAAGTGTGTTCGCGCGCGTGTGTTCCACCGCGAGCCCACCGAAAAAATATACGTACTCACAGACATACATACTTATGCATTTATGTATATATATTAGGATGTTGAATAAGTTCACGCAATTTTCCAACAGCTGGCGTGACCAGAACTGCGTGCGTGTATTTTTTGGTAGTAACGCATCTATAAAGAAGTAGGCACTATAAGTAAGCTAGAAATTCAGTGTACGTCATTTCACCTAAGTGTAAACAACTTTTTTCTTCATGGTATTTAACATGTCGGATTTCGTGCCAAAATGGAGGATTTTACTGCACTACGTTATTTTTGAAAAGTCTGCAGCTCAAGCACACAGAATTTTTGTTGAGACTTACGGCGACCGTGCTCTGTTAGAAACAACATCCAGAGATTGGTTTAGATGCTTGAAAAATGATGATTTTGATGAGTTGAATTGAAGGCATTTACTTCATGAAGACTCATGTCAGATGCTAGCTGAACTTGGAGAATCATTGGGGATTGATCACACAACAGTTTCGAAACGTTAAAAAGCATTAAGAACGCTTTTTCAAAATAAAGCATTCAATTTCACGAAAAAAACAGCGAGAACTTCTTTAACATCCCAATATACATATAATAAATTATTATTTATTGTAGCCGACGATTAATTTTTTTATTATATATATATATATAATAATAATAATAATAATAATAATAAATAAATTTTCGGCTTCAGTATAAAAACAGCTTTTTTACCGCTACGGAATTCGCAATCGGCCTGAGAGGTGGGGAAATGCGTGAGAGCAAACGGAGATTACTTTCTCGATTAAAATGTACCTTAATTTTGAGGAAATAAATAATTATTTTCATGAAAAGGGCCGAGAACTTATTCGTGCCCCTAATATATACATATTTATAGGGCATTCCACGACAAATCGACCACGTTTAGACACGACCCAGTTTCAGTTGGCTGAAATTCAAATATGTTATTGTTTCCTTCTAAAAACGCTTGTATGTTTTTTTTAAATCGACGTTTATTTTCAAATGCTCATAACTTTCTGAAACATGAATCAAATAAAATCTTTTTTTTTTATTTTGAAATGTACTTTGTGAAAAAATATATTAAACATATTTTCAGTCATCTTCGATGTCATTTTTTTGTTTCTTGGAAAAAATACGAATTTTCCAATGTTCGATCATTTCGATTACTGATTCTCTTTTCCTAAAAAAATATGATAAATTTAGCATTTTTTGGGGTGTACTTTCGAAAAGCGGTAACCGAATTTCGACCTGAAATTTGACATACATCTTCCTTTTAATATTACAAGATATGCCCTAAAAGGATTTTTGGCGACTCGCCATAGTTTTCGAGATATCGATTTTTGAAAGTAATTTTTTTCCTCGCACGCCTACCATATCTATAGCTGACGGGCTCAGCTATGGCTATACCTATATATCTTATCGCGCCCTCCGCTTTGTCCGGATCTTCGTCAAGTTTGTTTTGAGAAAGCTCCTCTCCAACGTTTCCACGGCCGGCGCGCATATGGTGTAGAACCTCGTATAGCGAATTTTGGGGCCGGGTTGAAATTCCGAACTTTGAATGATCAGAACGCTCAAAATTCCGAAAAAATACTACCCCGAAAGATCAAAACTCCGAAAGAATTTTACCCGAAAGACCAAAACTCAGAAAATCTGAACGGCGCCGGGTTGAAATTCCGATCGTTGAATGATCAGAACGCTCAAAACTCCGAAAATATACTACCCCGAAAGATCAAAACTCCGAAAAAATTTGACACGAAAGACCAAAACTCCGAAAATCTGAACATCGTCAAAAGAATTCGGCGATAGAAGTTTTAAAGTTTCAAAATTTTCAATAAATCGACGAATTATTACGATAATTTTTTTGGATTGAGAAGTGATTTTACGTCAATTTTGAAATTTGTCTAGACAATGTTATACGTTCTACATAATTTACAGTCAACTGTGTAGACTTTCGCTGGCATAATCTTGACTAACCTTGTAATTTCGACACATTAAAATTAGGAATTTTAAACCGTCGGCGCATTCAAAGTTCGGAATTTCAACCCGGCTCTCATGAGTAGATGTACTAGGGCGGTTCTAAGCCACTTTTGGGGGGAGGGTCAAGGTGGAGGTCTCAGGGGGGGTCCAGGGGGCGATGTTCAGGGGGGGGAGGTGTCCAGGAGGGTCGCCGGGCCGCGTGTGACGTCACAGCGGGGCCTCTGTAGAGGGGGGGGGGGGGGGGGGCATGTGGTCTCTGGAGCGACTGGCGGGGGGAAAAGCGTGCGTGCGTGCGTGTGACATCCATATATGGGTCGGAAAATTTTCGGTAATATGAAAACACTAGACGCCACATGAAGGGCGGCCTGTCAAAGCCCAATATTTATGACATGCAGCTGGTTCCATTCCGAAAGACAATGTCTATTGCATCCGCCTCGTCTCCAAGCTCGGCGACACTCGAGACAGGTCCTGACAGTTTCTCGGAAAAAACTATAATCTTTAGGGATCAAAAGGGCCGCGGATGGACCACTTGAGCGCAGCTCTTGAAAAGTCGAGGTCTCCATTCCGAAATATAACGTCAAGATGTTCGCATGTGCGAGTGTGTATGCAGTGCATCCGGCCAAGAACCCCCTGGACTTCACCAAAAACGAGCTCGAACAGGTTCCAAAGGTCTTGCTCTTAAAATATTTGGGTAAATATGTTGGCTTATTGTGGGATCGTTTGCCGGAACATCATCGGAATGACAGTGAAGTGATATCATATCTTCTATGCTTTGAGCATTATAATACGCCACAGATGAAAGATCACATCGATGACCCCCCACCTCAACGTCGGGAGTGTAAAAAATACTGTGAAAATTCTTCACGTACGGGGTTCTTCGAACGTGTTTGAACCTGTTTTTCGGGAGCGTGAAAAAATGTCGGCAGGGGAAAATTCTCCACGGTTCTTCGAACGTGTTCAAACCTGTTTTTCACAATTGGAAAAGAGGGGAGAGGTTTGAAAATTTGAGTGGGAGGCTTACGAGGGAGCTTATAATTTTGTGGGCCAAGCTCAGACTGCACTATTCCACTGCACCATCAACATCTCGCAAAAAAAAGAACTTTGAAAGTGCGGGGAAAATGGATCTCTCGAGTATCAACAAAGTCGGCCGGATGACGGAATTCCTCCCAACGAAGAAGCTGTCAGAACTCGCCGTTAACTCGGAACGACTAATCTCCGACATGAGGGCCGTACAAACCAAATTTGGGAAACGCTACATCGCAGACATCGCAGATGAGTTCTCCGTCTTCTTACCGGCGCGACTTGTAAAGGCCTTCGACCAAGATCCGGCAATGTTCGAGAGTATGCTGCAAGTGGTACGCGATGGTCAACTCTGCATGCAGTATATTGGTGAAAAATACAACAGTGTCGAGTTCCGTCGTTTCTGAACATGGTGGACGGGGAAAAAAAATTCGTTGGAACACCATCATCGAACTGTTTACACCACAGCGTCTTGCCATCGTTTTCAACAGTTAGTGTTGACTATGTAAAAAATGTATATGTTTGATCGAATTGTAAATGATGGATGTTTTCGTCGTAGAATAAAGAATACAAATGACATATATTTTCATTGAAATGTGTTTTATTCATTCAAAAAAATCCCTCGTTCACGCTTCATATACGCCCAACCAGCTTTTCACCGATTTTACATTCTCATGGGCGCAGTTGTATTTCGTGTTGAAGGGATGATGGGGGCATTTGGAGTTTATGATTTTCGGCAGCTTCTGCAGCGATGGACAGTCCAGAGTCTCCAAGTCGATGACGTTTGTCACGGGATCCGCGAATCTTGATAGCCACGCGCATTTTTCGAATCCCTTCGCATAGATCGTTCAACGAGGGATTTGAAGACGTTCAAGAAACTTTCGAATCCGTTCAAGAGACTTCTGACGACATTCATATTACGTTTGAAGACATTCTTGAGGGGTTCGAAGACGCTTGAGAGACTTTCAAAAGCATTCACGAGGGTTTCGAAGACGTTCAATAGACTTTTGAATACGTTCAAGAGACTTTCAGAGACATTCGCGAGAGGTGCGAAGACGTTCAGAGACTTTCGAAGACATTCAAGAGATCTTTGACAATATTCATAATACGTTTGAAGACATCGATGAGGGGTTCGACGACGTTTTAGAGACTTTTGAAGACATTCACGAGGGGTTTGAAGACGTTCAAGAGACATGCGACGACAGTCATGATACGTTTGAAGACATTCATGAGGGGTTCCGAGACGCTTGAGAGACTTTCAAAGACATTCACGAGGCGTTCGAAGACGTTCAAGAGAATTTTCATAGCATTCATAATACAATTGAAGACATTCATAAGGGGTTCGAAGACGCTTAAGAGAGACTTTCAAAGGCATTCACGAGGGGTTCGAAGACGTTTAAAAGACTTTTGACGATACTCATAATACGTTTGAAGACGTTCAAGAGACTTTCAGAGACATTCGCGAGAGGTGCGAAGACGTTCAGAGACTTTCGAAGACATTCAAGAGATCTTTGACAATATTCATAATACGTTTGAAGACATCGATGAGGGGTTCGAAGACGCTTGATAGACTTTCAAAGGCATTCACGAGAGTTTCGAAGACGTTCAAGAGACTTTCGACGACTTTCATGATACGTTTGAAGACATTCATGAGGGGTTCGAAAACGCTTAAGAGAGACATTCAAAGACATTCACGAGTGGTTCGAAGACGTTTAAAAGACTTTCGACGACACTCATAATACGTTTGAAGATGTTCAAGAGACTTTCGAATACGTTCAAGAGACTTTCAGAGACATTCCTGAGGGGTTCGAAGACGCTTGAGAGACTTTCAAAGGCATTCACGAGGGTTTCGAATACGTTCAAGAGACTTTCAGAGATATTCACAGGTTTGGTGAAATTCATGACGACAAATTGATGATTTATTGATTCATGACAAGTTGAAGATATTCATGACAGGTTTGGTGAAATGTGTTTGAGTTTGTTTGGGTGCGCACCCAAACAAACTCAAACACATTTCACCAAACCTGTGAAAATCCCAAACAAATCCAAACTATTCCAGCGAAACTCAAACGTCATGAATATCTTTGGTTTATGGATGTCGTCGAATATCGTATTATGAATGTCGTCAAAAGTCTCTTGAACGTCTTCAAACCGCTCGCGAATGTCTTTGAAAGTCTCTTAAGCGTCTTCGAAATGCTCATGAATGTCCTCAAACGTATTGTGAATGTCGTCAAAAGTCTCTTGAACGTCTACGAACGCCTCGTGAATGTCTTTGAAAATCTCTTGAACGTCTTCAAACCGCTCGCGAATGTCTTTGAAAGTCTGTTAAGCGTCTTCGAAACGCGCATGAATGTCTTCAAACGTATTATGAATGTCGTCGAATGTTTCTAAAACATCGTCGAACCACTCATCGATGTCTTCAAACGTATTATGAATATTGTCAAAGATCTCTTGCATGTCTTCGAAAGTTTCTGAACGTCTTCGCACCTCTCGCGAATGTCTATGAAAGTCTCTTGAACGTATTCGAAAGTCACTTGAACGTCTTCGAAACCCTCGTGAATGCCTTTGAAAGTCTCTCAAGCGTCTTAGAACCCCTCATGAATGTCTTCAAACGTATTATGAATATTGTCAAAGATCTCTTGAATGTCGTCGAAAGTCTCTGAACGTCTTCGCACCTCTCGCGAATGTCTCTGAAAGTCTCTCGAACGTATTCGAAAGTCTTTTAAACGTCTTCAAACCCCTCGTGAATGGCTTTGAAAGTCTCTCTTAAGCGTTTTCGAACCCCTCATGAATGTACTCAAACGTATCATGAAAGTCGTCGAAAGTCTCTTGAACGTCTTCGAAACTCTCGTGAATGCCTTTGAAAGTCTCTCAAGCGTCTTCGAACCCCTCATCGATGTCTTCAAACGTATTATGAATATTGTCAAAGATCTCTTGAATGTCTTCGAAAGTCTCTGAACGTCTTCGCACCTCTTGCGAATATCTCTGAAAGTCTCTTGAACGTATTCGAAACTCTCTTGAACGTCTTCGAACCCCTCGTGAATGTCTTTGAAAGTCTCTCTTAAGCGTCTTCGAACCCCTTATGAATGTCTTCAATTGTATTATGAATGCTATGAAAATTCTCTTGAACGTCTTCGAACGCCTCGTGAATGTCTTTGAAAGTCTCTCAAGCGTCTCGGAACCCCTCATGAATGTCTTCAAACGTATCATGAATGTCGTCGAATGTCTCTTGAACGTCTTCAAACCCCTCGTGAATGTCTTTGAAAGTCTCTAAAACGTCGTCGAAGCCCTCATCGATGTCTTCAAACGTATTATGAATATTGTCAAAGATCTCTTGAATGTCTTCGAAAGTCTCTGAACGTCTTCGCACCTCTCGCTAATGTCTCTGAAAGTCTCTTGAACGTATTCGAAAGTCTCCGGAACGTCTTCGAAACCCTCGTGAATGCCTTTGAAAGTCTCTCAAGCGTCTTCGAACCCCTCAAGAATGTCTTCAAACGTATTATGAATGTCGTCAGAAGTGAACGGATTCGAAAGTTTCTTGAACGTCTTCAAACCCCTCGTTGAACGATCTATGCGAAGGTCTTCGAAAAATGCGCGTGGCTATCAAGATTCACGGATCCCGTGACAAACGTCATCGACTTGGAGACTCTGGACTGTCCATCGCTGCAGAAGCGGTCGAAAATCATAAACTCCAAATGCTCCCATCATCCCTTCAACACGAAATACAACTGCGCCCATGAGAATGTAAAATCGGTGAAAAGCTGGTTGGGCGTATATGAAGCGTGAGCGAGGGATTTTTTTGAACGAATAAAACACATTTCGATGAAAATATATGTCATTTGTATTCTTTATTCTACGACGAAAATATCCATCATTTACAATTCGATCAAACATATACATTTTTTACATAGTCAACACTAACTGTTGAAAACGATGGCAAGACGCTGTGGTGTAAACAGTTCGATGATGGTGTTCCAACGAATTGTTTTTCCCCGTCCACCATATCCAGAAACGACGGAACTCGACACTGTTGTATTTTTCACCAATATACTGCATGCAGAGTTGACCATCGCGTGCCACCTGCAGCATACTCGCGAACATTGCCGGATCTTAGTCGAAGGCCTTTACAAGTCGCGCCGGTAAGAAGACGGAGAACTCATCTGCGATGTCCGCGATGCAGCGTTTCCCAAATTTGGTTTGTACGGCCCTCATGTCGGAGATTAGTCGTTCCGACTTAACGGGGAGTTCTGACAGCTTCTTCGTTGGGAGGAATTCCGTCATCCGGCCGACTTTGTTGATACTCGAGAGATCCATTTTCCCCGCACTTTCAAAGTTCTTTTTTTTTGGCGAGATGTTGATGGTGCAGTGGAATAGTGCAGTCTGAGCTTGGCCCACAAAATTATCAGCTCCCTCGTAAGCCTCCCACTCAAATTTTCAAACCTCTGCCCTCTTTTCCAATCGTGAAAAACAGGTTTGAACACGTTCGAAGAACCGTGGAGAATTCCCCCCCCCCTGACATTTTTTCATGCTCCCGAAATACAGGTTCAAACACGTTCGAAGAACCCCGTACGTGGAGACTTTTCGCAGCACACTCCCGGTGTTGAGGTGGGGGGTCATCGATGTGATCTTTTATCGGTCGTGTATTATAATGCTCAAAGCCTGGAAGATATGATATCACTTCACTGTCGTTCCGATGATCTTCCGACAAACGATCCCACAATAAGCCAACATATTTACCCAAATATTTTAAGAGCAAGACCTTTGGAACCTGTTCGAGCTGGTTTTTGGTCAAGTCCAGGGGGTGCTTGGCCGGATGCACTGCGTACACACTCGTACATGCGAACATCTTGACGTTATATTGCGGAATGGAGACCTCGACTTTTCAAGAGCTGCGCTCACGTGGTCCATCCGCGGTCCTTTTGATCCCTAAAGATTATAGATTTTTCCGAGGAACCTGTCAGGACCTGTCTCGAGTGTCGGCGAGCTTGGAGACCAGGCGGATGCAATAGACATTGTCTTTCGGAATGGAACCAGCTGCATGTCATAAATATTGGGCTTTGACAGGCCGCCCTTCATGTGGCGTCTAGTGTTTTCATATTACCGAAAATTTTCCGACCCATATATGGATGTCACACGCACGCACGCACGCTTTTCCCCCCGCCAGTCGCTCCAGGGACCACATCCCCCCCCCCCTCTACAGAGGCCCCGCTGTGACGTCACACGCGCTCCGGCGACCCCCCCTGGACACCCCCCTGGACCCCCTTGACACCGGTCCCTGGACCCTCCCCCTCTTGACCCTTCCCCCAAAAGTGGCTTAGAACCGCCCTAGTACACCTACTCTCATGTCAAGATCATGCCAGCGAAAGTCTACATAGTTGACTGTAAATTATGTAGAACGTATAACATTGTGTAGACAAATTTCAAAATTGACGCAAAATTACTTGTTAATAAAAAAGAATTTGGGTGGAAGCACAAAATTCAAACAGTCAATATTCAGAAGGTCCAAAATGTCGAATGCAGTAATGACGAACGTTTTAATGTAGATAGATCATTCTTATGATAGTCTGTAAAATCGTTAATCAAAATTGTGAACATAAATATCTCGAAGTTAATTTATAACGAAAACAAATGTCATATTTAACAAAATAACGAGAGATATAATATCGAATTATCTGTATAAATACACGAAACAAATCAAGACGTCAAATCATCGAATTGTAAATATGACGACAGTTTACAATTTCGAATTCATTAAAGCGAAGGGCCAAAAAGTCGAACAGCTAAAATAGCGACGGACCAAAATGTCGAACGGTCCGGATGGCGAACACTTGGGATGGAGTAATACGTTGCTTGCGCTTCAGAGTGAAGTTGAGAGATGGCGCTGGCAGTCACTCGGCTGGTATATCGTAAGGCCGTCATCCCATGTGACGGTCCTTCCGTTTATTCATTTCAGCAGGACCACTTCGGAGGCTTTTCAATTTTTATATAGACAGGTTCTTATTTAACAACGCGGCAATTCTTGATCATTATAGTGATATGTTTTTTTAGTCGTAATAAAATGATTAAAAAAAACACTATTTCATAGATGCAATAATTTTTTGTACAACGTTTTTAGTTAACTCGCTTGGCTCATAAAAAACTATTTTACTCCTTTTATATGTTTAATTAATATAAAAAACATAATAAAACCGCTTAAATTTAACAAAAAATAATAATAAGGTAAATCTGATTTTTTTTATCAGGTGCTACAAACAAAAATATTGTCGAGAGATTTGTTAATGGCTTCGCGTTCTTTTTTCACATTTTGAAAGTTTTTCAAAGGGTATTCAAGGTGTCTCGCAATTGATGGTCGTGCCTGAATGGGGGTTTGGGAGTGAAATTCTGAGTCGATTCATATCAACATGTATGGGTCTTACAAGGAACATCCCTCAGGTGTCCGCCTCCGATTTTGTTGAAAGTCATATAGGTGATAGAGCATCGAAAACTTTGAGATACGTATTTTTTTTATCGGTGGAAAAACGGATTTAAGGGGGGAAACCGCCCCTCTAAGAAAGGCGTGTCGAGGGGTGATTTTGCAGTTTCACCCAGAAGCAATCCACCGATCTGAATGAAACAAAAACGAAAATTCTTCTAATGAAAAGCGATGAAAAATCCACTATGAAAATGTTGAGAAAAAATCAAATTAAGGGGTAAACGACCCCTCAATTTGCCTTTTTTTCACCCCACACTTAAGAGGGTTGTATGCAAATTAATAAAACAGGTATCATTTTGAAGGGCAATTAAAATTAAAGTTGACGGGTTTTTGCGTTTTGGCGGCATAGCAAATTTAAGGGGGTAAACCACCCCTAACATAAATTTATTTATCATGGTCGTTTTTTCTGTGTTTAAAGTATGTCCGCTGATTTTAAATATTTCTATAAGCTACAATTCAATGTTTTATCATATTTTAAAATTGTTACATTCGTCTTAAGGGGTAACTACCCCTCTGACGAGAAACATCATTGAAGTATCCGCTTTCGATTTCGTTGAAACTCATATATGTGGTAAAGCATTGCAAACTATTAAACATGTTTTTTTTTATCGGCAGAAAAACGGTGTTAGGGGATGAAACCACCCCTCAATGTTTCTCCCACAAGCAGTCCATCGATCTGAATGAAACAAAATCGAAAATTCCTCTAAAATTAAGCGATGAAAAATCCACTACAAGAGTGTTGATTAGAAATATAATTAAGGGGTAAACCATCTCTCCATTTGCCGTTTTTCACCCCACGCTTAAGAGGGTTGTATGAAAATTAATAAAACAGGTATCATTTTGAAGGGGAATCAAAATTCAAGTTGATGCGTTTTTGCGTTTCAGCGGGACAGCAAATTTAAGGGGGTAAACCACCCCAAACATAAATTTGTTCATCACCGTCGTGTTTTCTGTGTTTAACATGTCTCCGCAGATTCAAAATATTCTACCGCGTTTTTAAATTATTACGTTTTTAAATTTCTACATTTTAAGGGTGAACTACGCCCTCTAAGTGCTTTTCGTTTGAAGTTTCGCGAAAGGTTTCACGAATTTCGGTAAAACTATTTTCATTTCATCGGTAATATCAATTTTATTTTTGTGTGTGCAGGCATATTCGTCTTGAGCTTTAGCAGCGGTACTTTAAGAGTGGGGACGTGGGGCTACCCCTTACTCATAAGACTCATATTTTCGTGTCGAAACGCTTCCGATTTTAATATGCACGTCCATTAAGCATCTCCATAGGAATAAACATGCACTTTTACTATATCATTAATTATAATAATTTCCAGAATAAGTTATAAGGCTCACTTCTTATATTTCGGAACGATGATGCGCCTGGATCAAGCGATAATTTAGCCAGCGACGTAGTTTTGTGGAGGAATGTATATTTTTATTATTTTACCGTTTATTTAATTAAACATATTAATGAAACTGAGGGTTTTACAGTAGGTTAACGAACATGTTTTTAATTTATTTTCACATATTTCATTTGGGAATCATATCAGCTGATTTAATTAATAGTATTTGTGAAAAGTATCGCAGTCATATGCCGTCAAATCATTTTCTTGTGATATATACTTTTTTTTCTAGTCCATCAACTATCGACCATCAACAATCATGGCTCATAATTACTGCAATAATGATAATCGTCAAAAAATGCTTTAAACACAACGACTTTTTGCACCATGCACATCTGATAATGGCCAAATTATTGCAACCGGGTATTCCACAATGTGTGTTCGATTCACCAAAACCAAAGGTAACAGGATTTTCAAAATCTTCTGGTTTTTTAAATGAATGGAAACGAACAAATTTATGTTAGGGGTGGTTTACCGCCTTAAATTTGGTGTCCTGCTAAAACGCAAAAACGCGTCAACTTGAATTTTGATTCCCCTTCAAAATGATACCTGTTTTATTAATTTTGATACAACCCTCTTAAGCGTGGGGTGAAAAACGGCAAATGAAGGGATGGTTTACCTCTTAATTATATTTCTAATCAACGCTCTTGTAGTGGATTTTTCATCGCTGAATTTTAGAGGAATTTTCGATTTTGTTTCATTCAGATCGGTGGACTGCTTGTGGGAGAAACTTTGAGGGGTGGTTTCATCCCCTAACACAGTTTTTCTGCCGATACAAAAAAAACATGTTTAATAGTTTGCAATGCTTTACCACATATATGAGTTTCAACGAAATGGACAGCGGATACTTCAATGATGTTTCTCGTCAGAGGGGTAGTTACCCCTTAAGACGAATGTAACATTTTTAAAATATGATAAAACATTGCATTGTAGCTTATAGAAATATTTAAAATCAGCGGATATACTTTAAACACAGAAAAAACGACCATGATAAATAAATTTATGTTAGGGGTGGTTTACCCCCTTAATTTTGCTATGCCGCCAAAACGCAAAAACCCGTCAACTTTAATTTTAATTGCCCTTCAAAATGATACCTGTTTTATTAATTTGCATACAACCCTCTTAAGTGTGGGGTAAAAAAAAGGCAAATTGAGGGGTGGTTTACCCCCTAATTAAATTTTTTCTCAACATTTTCATAGTGGATTTTTCATCGCTTTTCATTAGAAGAATTTTCGTTTTTGTTTCATTCAGATCGGTGGATTGCTTCTGGGTGAAACTGCAAAATGACCCCTCGACACGCCTTTCTTTGAGGGGCGGTTTCCCCCCTTAAATCCGTTTTTCCGCCGATAAAAAAAAATACGTGTCTCAAAGTTTTCGATGCTCTATCACATATATGAGTTTCAACAAAATCGGAGGCGGACACCTGAGGGATGTTCCTTGTTAGATCAACTCCTGAGTTAGTTATCAATTTTTGAAGACGGGCCAACCAGTAGCGCCCCAATGAGCCGGCGTACAGTCGGTGAGCCAGATTCGCGTGTAGCAATGCTGGGAGCTGCCGTGATGCTATTGCGTACGCTCGCGCTCGTCAGTGTGAGCGCTTGAGTGTAGTAGTGCTCTCTGTTTACCTCCACTCGTCGTATGGATGCGACGGAAAAGGCACTATCGGTGTCATCGTTCGAATTGCGTAATCCGCTTTTCCGTTCGTATTTTGTTTCTCTTATTTCCTTCATCGTGAAATAAAAAAGAATTTTTTTTAGCAAAATCGAAAAAACAATTAAACAATTGAATTGTTCCAAAATTAACCAACCACCCCAACACATTTTGAAGGTATTACGTGATTTTTAAAACTTTTATAGCAATTAAAATTATAAAAATCACAAAATACCCTGAAAACGTATTCGGTTCGGTAATTTTTAAACAATTCAATTGTTTGATTGTTTTTTAGATGTTTAAAAAAAATATTTATCTTTATTTTACGACGAAGAAAATAAAAGAAAAAAAGCATAGAGAAGCGTACTACCACATTCAGGCGTTTACACCGACGAGCGCGAGCCTACGCGTGGTGGTGACATTTCACCGCCTGCTACCACTGTTTAGTCAAAAGTGGCCAAAGTCGAAAATGTTTGCGACCGCTTAGAGAAACACGTATTACTATGTTATTCGACCCGGGGAATTCGAGATTCTAGGAATTTTAACTATTAACGCATTTTGTTCAGATTTTTTTTCAGATGATCCACTTCGCCGCAATGTTGGTCACCGCAAACCGTGTATATAAAAACATTATTTCATTGACGGCCATTCGCCACTAAACAATGTAATATTTTTCAATAAAAAAATTACTGAAAGTCCTTCAAGATGTGTTCTTTAAGATGGTATATTGATCGATTAAAAAAGTTTTGTAGTTTTCTTTAAAAAAATTCATGAAAAAGGCCTTTTTTTCCGCTACAAGTGGGGGTAACGCCTTAACGCATCGAACATGTCGTTCATGCGTTTGCAGAATTTGATTGTTTCTTCACATCCTTTAAGTGGACCTTCGGAGGTGTGAGAAAAGTAGAAACGTAGCCCTTGTGCAACCGAATTACTGAACACCTATAACAGTTGAATACAAGAAAGAAACATTATTTCCGAATTGGACAATAAATTTATACGAAATGATATAATGACTGTGAAAGAAATGTACTTGTGTTGCAAGTCGAACGCGCATTTTCAAAGTGTTGTCCAACACAACGTGCCGTTGCGTTATCTTTGGACAAACTCTTGCATTGCCAGCATGTTGAGTATTCAGGCTTATGTGATCGTTCCACGGTTTTATCTACAAAATCAAAAATATAACCATTTTTATAGCAATACGTAACATTAGTGTGACTTGTAGACGGCTTATTGGTTCCCAAACGTGTAGTTAGGATTATATAATTTAGGCGAGCCTTTCGAAATCCTTTAACGTGGAGTCATCAAATGTCCTCAATTCAATATAATTTCAATTTTTTGTGACCTTACCCTCTTTTTTTTAATTGTAAAGTCTGTTCCAAATATTTTTCATAAAGTGCGGCATGTCAGAAAAGACGAAGACTTTCCGGTCCTCATGAATAGGGTGCATGAACCAAGTTTTCGTGTCCTCCATCGAGCTGGCGACACCTAATAGGGACCACATCTTGACGTTTGTGGCTGCGCCGTCAGCGATGACTCCGTGAATTTTCGCTCCGGCTTCTTCAAAATATCCAATAGCTTTTATAAGAAGCTTCGCAAGTTCATCACCCTTGACAGGATTTTTAGACGCAAATACTGCGATTGGCTGTGTATAAGAATCTGCGAGAGGCTGGAACATGATGACGAGCCCATGTGTTGCTTGATCTTCGATGTCAGTGGATTGCGGGCCGTCGTCCCCGAAGTCAGTCAACCCAACGTGAGTCAAGTTTTCCGAACACACGGTCACGGATTTTCTTAAGTTAATTTCGTCCATCAAAATTACTCCGTGTCGCTGCAAAGGCGTTTTTTTCGTGAGATGTTTTTTGAGCAGTGTAGCGAACTTTTTGTCGAAGCCGCATTTCATGTCAATCAATGAAAAATAATGGCGGATCGTCCGAGAACAAGGAAGTGGAAGAATATTATTCTTCTGAAGGAATTCATAGAAACTCGGTGATTTTATGTTCATAAGTAGACACAGCATGATCCATTGTTCCCCGTACCGCCGACTCTTGCTGTCTTTCTTTCCTGTAGCGGCAATTATTTCTTTAATTGCGGTTTTTTGAGCCTCTAGGATTTCCAATTCCATATATCTGTCGGCTAATGTTTTGCTACAGATCGAAGTTATTTCGTTTGCTTTATCTTGTAAGCATTTCTGTAATAAGCGGAGACGTTTTTGAATTCTGTTGTTCAATCGCTTTATACGGGCATTTTTTTGTGTAGTGCGATCAATTTCCTTTGATCGATAGGGTTGGAAGATCGAGAAACACGCTTCAACGACGTTTCCGTTTTTGATCTTGCGTCTCGCTTTAGCGTTGCGTCTCTACATTTAATGCAGTGAATACATCTTTTCGATTTTGAGATCAGTGTGCAGTTATTATTTCGCCACATATCGACGGCATCTTTAAAAGCACTATTTGGCGGCAGATGATGATCGTTGATGCGGCCAAGACCATTGTATAGGCTCATATTTTTAAACCTCTCCAAAGCTTGCGGTAGTGCACCAAGATCATCTAGGACTTAGGGAAGATTACGCCCATGTGCATCAACGATACGCCCATATACATAATAAAAAAGCTCTTTGGTGGCCGTAAGCTTGACAAACCGTTGTGTGAGCAGTAGATTATGACCGTTCTCCACTTTGCTCACAGCGTATGAGAAAAGAAAACTCCCGCCGTCTGCGTTCAATTCTCCGCCAGTCCACGGCTTCGGTATCGAGATCGATTGCTTTGTTCCTTCGGTGGTGCCTATACAACCAGAAATAAATGGTAATTCTAGAAAATATTTCAAATTCAACGCCTTTTAAAATTATTTTCATATAACATATTGCAGTGCACTCAATATTCAAACTCAATTGATATTTCATACATTTATTCATTTTACTGTTCAGATAACCGAAGATACTTACAGCTAAAGGCAGCTTCTGAAAGGTGGAAGTGACATGGCTCTTGCATCGATTCATTCGACTCAATGATGGGAGCTTCCGACGGTAACATTTCGTTAGCTTCAAGATCTGAGCAATTGAATCGAATTTTTATACATATAAATATTTTATAGAATTTGAATGTATTGAAAACGTCGATTACATTATTGCAGGAGTACGTTCATTTTATACATTTTTTGTTTGATGATTTCATGAGATGTCATGGTTGGAGAATCGGATTATTAAATATTCATAGTGATTCATTGTCCAATTTTGTGTTCCAAAGCCACCTCACAAATATGCATCTAGAAAAAAAAGAGAAAAAAATAGCGAACGTCAAAGAGAGCAAAATATAAGTTTTTACATTTTTAATATTACATATTTATTATATCTCGTGTTTAATTTTTATTCCAGGGTTCATCGTAAAAGAATAGACCCAAATGAAGGAGAGGAAGAGAAAAAATATGTGAAATTTTTGTCATTGCGGCAAGGAATTTTCGTGAAATATTATTAGGGTGAATATATATGAAATGTGTCAATGAAATTCTTATACGATGGATAATGCAATTGATTTTTTCACGGGTTAAAATATAGCACGACTGAGGGAGAATATTGTGCACTAAATTGTCCATCAGTATTCTGTGCCATCGACTATTTTTGATGCCTTTCCCATAAAATTATGTCTGCCATTTAATAATAATGATAAAATAAGTAGAGACAAAATATTCTTTATTCTACACTTTAATAACTTGTCATATTCCCCAAAATAAATGCTCAATTCAAATGCTCTTTCAATATCCTTGATTCCTTAATCAGATTTGTAAAAAGCGGTACAATAAATGACAATAAAGTTTTTCTGCTATTCGACCAATGTCTACGCATTCTTTCCAGTTTTGTGCCGTCGAATTTCGTACCATCGAAACATCAATAACTTATCATTCTAAATAATATGGAGCTTTAGTGAATAAAATATATGTACCTTGTGTCGAAGATGTCTCAATACGGTCATTGAAAGTGTCTGTTGAATAATCCATGCTCAATAACTCCGTCGAGGTAAAAGAACAATCCATCGATGAGTCATTGTTGAATACTTCATGAATCGCAGATGTATACATTGGAATCTCCTTCGATTCCACTGTCGAAGTAACAAAAGCCGCATCTTTCGGTGCATTTTCTACTTCGATCGTTGAAGGCTCGCTTGTAGAACAATAACTGTGTTCGGTTTTCACAAGTTCTTCGATGGAAGACTTGGCAACCATAGTGGAGTTCACTTGATTTAAATTGTCAAATTCAGAAGGCACTGCCAATGGATCGAGTCGAGGACGGGAATAAGGTACCTTGAATTGAATTCAACGTCATCATGACATTTTTAACAACACGGTACATAAAATCACGAAATCATTTCAGCCTTGATACAGTGATAAATAAAAAAAGATAAAATCAACTTACCTCTGCGATAACTCGACCGTTTAAGTCATGTTTTACCCACTTTCTCAGAATGTATCGTTGGAAGAAAATGTTTCTCACACACGTATTGCGAAGGCATGAGCTGAGAAATTCCTGGAATTGCAGTGATCCATTTTTGACGACGTTCGATGTTCGACGGAACCCGAAACACCGAACGTTTTTCCTTTACTAACTGACACCCAGTGTCACACGTTGGAACCGCACACGAATTAGTCATCATTATTATGTAA
Organism: Ophion slaviceki; assembly: GCA_944452715.1. Lineage (NCBI taxonomy): Eukaryota > Metazoa > Arthropoda > Insecta > Hymenoptera > Ichneumonidae > Ophion > Ophion slaviceki. The sequence continues at coordinate 7,110,900 of OX101795.1, read as the reverse complement.
AAATCCGCACGATATTACCGTCATAAAAAACACGTGGTTTTATTAATGACGTTTATGTAACACTTTATAGTAGCCGATTAAGTGAGGTTGTGTTGCCACATGCGTTTTCCGCTGTTTCGGCTATGATTTGATTGAAGCGATGCGAGCGGCGGTCAAGGAAATTAACGAGCCGACAGTAAGACGACCACCCCCACCACCAATATCTGATTCAGTTGCAAGACCTGTATGTAAGACCGTGTACCTAACCGCTTCTTACTCTCGTGCCGGCGTGCTGCACGTGCTTGGGCCGACGGTCTCCGAAAGGCGAACGGGTATCTTCGGCAGCCTAGTATATATATCTAAGCTGTCGGATTGTGAAGACTCCGCTACCGGCTATATTTCCTTTCGCACGAAATCCATCGGGACTGTTTTTCACCTGACAGCCTCCGGCTCTTCGGCACGGACTGAACCAGAAAATGAGCGATAGGAATTCTAGAAATACCGCTGTATATGAATTTGTTAATTATATATATCAATGAAACATTGATATACCAAATCATTAATTATTTATTTATGATAAGGAATGAAAATTAAGCCGTAGCCCCAACCGTTTTTTATTTTCCCGATCTTCAATTAATATTTTAATTAACAATAAATTACATTTATTGTCCTATTCATTTTAATAATTATATCAATCTTATTTTTATTTTACACACGTATTATTCTTTCTTTATGCTTATGAAAAAATGATCTTAAAAATTAATCTATTTTATAAAGTTTTAATATTAATAATATAAATAATTTATTCATAACTTTATTTATTCTTTCATTAAATTATTTCAAAAATTACTTTTGAATCTTAATAATGTTATAGTAAAGAATTAATGTTTTCAATGAATTTGCAATTTATTACTTAAATCGGACACATTACTTAACATTTTATAACTAATATACTTTTAAATTTGCAATAATTTGTATTTAACTAAAAATTCAATCTAAAATAATTTTTTTTCTACTAATCATAATGATATTGGAATTCTTTATTTGATTTTTGGAATATTATCTGGTATAATAGGATCTTCATTCAGTTTATCAATTCGTATAGAATTCGGTAATCCTGGTTACTTCATTAATAATTATCAATTATATAATTCCCTTAATATTAGCAGCCCCAGATATATCATTTCCACGCATAAATTTCTTGCGATTTAGACTTTTACCTCCATCTATTAATCGATTAATTATAAGAAACCTTTCATTAAATTTATATCATGAAGGAATATCTTCAGATATAGCAATGTTCTCTCTTAATCTCGCAGGAATATCCTTAATTATGGGAGCAATTAATTTTATTACCACAATCATAAATATAAAAAAATGTTATATTGTTATTTGTTAAATGTTATTTTTGAACAAATTATTGTATTTTCATTATTAATATTTTTTTCAAGTTTCACTTGCACAGCCTTTTCGGATTTTTACAAGGCTCCACTACTTATATGTCCACCGCTCTACACTTGTTTTTTCTCTCCATCATCCCCCCTCCCCCTTGCGGCCGCAGCCGACTTCATCGTCGGCATCGTATGCATCATGCATATCTCATGTTTTCGCTAGTCATGGGCATAGGGGAACTGCCGAAAACCTTACCGATACAGTCAGTCCCAAATTCGCCTCCCAGTCACGGAACTAGTCACCTTTTGCCGAGAAAATGCCGAAGAAAAACATTACCTGAAGAAAGTACGCGACTGGGATTCGAACCCGCGACCTCCCGATCCGCTGGCCCGCAACGCTAACCACCAGATCAACGCATCGGGTTTTTTTCATGATTAATATTAATCACAACAATTTTATTATTGTGAGCTGTTTCTGTATTACCAGGGGTTATCACTTTACTTTTAACAGACCGACATTCAAATACAATTTTTAATCCATCAGGTGGAGGAGATCCAATTCTATACCAACATTTATTTTGATGTTTTGGATATCCTGAAGTTTATATTTTAATTTTACCAGGATTTGGTTATACCATATTATTTCCCATATTTGGTTTCCCATAGAATGCTTAAGCAAAATGAAAAAAGAAACTTTTTGTTCTATTCGTAGACTTTATGCAACATTAGCTATTCGATTTTGAGGATTTTAGCTTATTGAACTTTAACAACTATAATAATTGAAATCCCTACAGAAATTAGTCTTTAGATGATCAAAAATAAAATTTAATCCTTCAAACCTTTGAAGATTAGGATTTGTATTTTTATTTGTAATTGGAGGATTAACTGAAGTAATTCTAGGTGATTCATCAAGTGATATTACTTTACACGATACTTATTATGTAGTACCTCATTTTCATTATGTATTATCTCTGGGAGCTGTATTTGCTATTATAAGAGTTTTTATTTATCGATATCCATTAATAAGCGGACTATGTTTACATAAAAAAATATGAAAAATTCAATTTTATAGAATATTTTTCGAGCTAATTTAACTTTTTTCGCCCAACGATTTTTGGGTCTAAATTTTTGGGCCTCGACGATATTCTGATTATCCTGATTCATATATAACTTAAAATATTTTTTCGTTTATAGAACCTTCAATTTCAATGTTAAAAATTATATATTTTATTTTTCCAATATAAGAACGAAGGTCACCTCAACGATTAAATCTTTTTTCAATGTATACAGTTTCTTCAATTGAATGATTAAGAATGTTTACCCCCCCCCCCCCCCATTAAATCATAGATTTAATTAAATTCCTTTAATATATCGTAATTAATTTACTCTAAATTAATGAAATTTCTACCTAATCAATCATTAATATATAAGATGCTAATTCACAATTTATAGAAAGCTTATAACAAATTTATGATTAATTTTCACTTATGTAGCAATTCCTTTATTCAACGTTTTATAGATAGATAGATAGATTTATTCCAACGTACGGCGTCCTGCGCCTCTTTACAGACCCTCTTATAATTTTGTTAGTTCTTTGGCGACCTGCTTCTATACATTCCAAACCCTGCCTTAGCCTAGTAAATGTACATCACAGCCTTATAGCTTCTATACAGATCACTTACGCTTATTACTAGCACCCCCCCCCCCCCCCCCACGCACAGTAGGAGAAAAGCCCAAAAACCTGGCCAAAACCTCAAATGACCTTTGACGGGAATGAAAATTGGCTTACAGGGGTTTTCAAGGTCGCTGATTACGAATCTGAAAGCCAAATTATCGTAAACAAAATGGCCGATCCAATATGGCTGACATGAATGTTAAAAAGTTGCCAGATGTCGACAAAAATTGGTATTTACGGGTTTTCAAGGTCGCTGATTACGAATCCGCAAGCCAAATTATCGTAAAAAAAATGGCCGATCCAATATGGCCGACATGAACGTTAAAAAGTTACCAGATGTTGACAAAAATTGGTATATACGGGTTTTCAAGGTCGCTGATTACCAATCCGATATCTATTGTTTATAACTTGCAACAAAGAGCTTACAGCAAATTGTTATAAACAAAATGGCCGAGTATCCTGCTAAATAGATAAATTAATATATTTAAAAAAATCATCATAATAAAATAAACGTGAACAGTGTATTCTACGCAATTATTATTTTTATTTCCAAAATACATACGGAACGTTTCAAAAATAGAAAATTTTATTCTTAATCAAAATCGTAATCGGAGTCGGAGTCGGAGTCAGAATCATTATCCGAGTTTGTATCTATTACAACTCCCGGCACGGCTTCAATCTCGGCGCAAAATTCGTCTGCTGCAGCAGTCACTTTAGGAGCGATCAACATCGCTACAGCTTCCGGCGACAAACTCTTCAGCTTCTTCTGTGGTAGTCTTCTGACACTTGAAATGTACGGATCAGAAGTAACTAAGAGCCGATGAAAAACATCTTCCATAGTTTTAACCCTGGAACTTTTTCGCGCAAAATCTTCTCGATATCGTTTGATGTCTTTGTTTCGAGCTTCCTGAGCATCTTCGGATAATTAGCCGATTGGTAATAGAGCATGAGTTATTATCACTGGACCATGAATTAATAGTTTGTGCACCGAAGTAGGCATGGAGTACCAAGGGTATAATGCAACGGTCTTTCTTGCCGTTTCAATAGCATACTGTTCAAATCTTTCACAGTTTATCTCGTGGCCACACGATATAACTTGTAGGATTACGTACAAGCGTTTAATAACTTCTTCGTTGACCCCCGTTATCGCAGCGGAAACCGTCGAATTTTCAAAGAATCACCGAGCTGTGTTGCCATCATTGCTGCTGCCGTATCCAGGCTTTGGGCGATCGATATTTAGACCCAATTGCTTCTTGAATCCTTCTTGAATGGCCCTCTTGCGTTCCTGGGTAATTTTTTTTTCTTCGGCACTTCGAGCTTGCCATTTTTTAATGCCGAGTTTGTAAGACACGTGTAAGCAATACTCGAAGCACCGTATCCACGCATGCAGCGTCGACAATCCGAACTTCAAATTTGTTTCATTGATTTCCCTTTGCAATACAGTGTCGATGGCATTAAAATCTTTGCTGGTTGCTCCACACAAATAGCACCGTTGAGCAGATTTCGTCAATGATACAGCGTTGCAAACTTTACCATCTATCATGGTGAACAACAACTTGTACATTACGGAGATTTCTTTTCCATCTATTACACTTTCGAATGGACGAAGTGACTTTATTTGTTCTTCAACAATTTGGACTTCATTAAGTGTTGACTCTGTGTCTTCGCGTAGAAACAGTAGTCTAAGCGGTCTACAAAATCGTGGAGACGAGGGTCTGGGGTTCTTCCAAACAACTATTTCTTCCTTCGATTGTTGATCATAACACACGAGTTGTAATGGCACGACTGAAGTAAAGAATACATGCGCATCAGATTTGCTGTCATCACTGAACGTCTGCTTATATTCACTTTGCCCAGAACTTCCATCGCAACCCCACTTGCAAATCAAGTCCATTTTACGAACATTATCTGGAGTCAATCTTTGAATGAGTACATTTTGGACGAGTAAAATACGTTCAACTGTATGATCTAATAGTGCCTGTAGTTGGACTTCTGCACTACTCTCTGTAATCCTGATTGCATCACGTGGTGGATAACAACGCTTTTTTGCTTTCATCACTTTTTCGTAAGACGGATATAGCTTACAGTTATTTTCCTTCCCTAATCTTCTCATTCCCTGGTAAGTACTCTTGGAGAATTTATATTCAATCATAGCGGAAAGTGCAGCCTCTTCCGATAAAGTAATTTCATCCGTTGCTGAGTAAGCTTTACGATACTTGGAAGCTCTTAAAGGACTCGTCATTGTTACGTCCTTAATAACTTTTGCGGCGTCGGATTGTCCTGAAGAGCGAAGGCTCATCTGAGTAGCGTATGCTAACTCGACCGAGTTGAACGATGTACGAATATCTTGGGTCTTCCTTCGTTTAGATCTTTCACTGGACATTGTAAACTCAAGGGACGGGCGGACGCCCGTATTACCCGGGCTTGTTACTACAGTGTCTGTAGGTGCGGCAAAACATACCTGCTTGCTAAGCCATTCACCGTTATTCTTGAAAAATACACAGGAATTTCTGTGAGCTTGTTGCCACCTCGTTCTCATTTGATTGAAGAGTATCGAAAAAGTCTGTTTCGAGTCCTCAGGCACTACAACTGTACGTCCGGTGTCCTTGGAAATTTTTTCTACCATAAATTCGATCAAGGAAGCGAATTTATCGGATAAATGCTCGCTGATTATCAGAAATACATCTTTCCTTGTCAGCACCAATTCTTTGTAACCGGATCCTGTAATAAAGACATAAAATTGTAGAAAATTGGTGTTAAAGGAAAAGATAAAATTTTCAATTAATACAAAAACTTGAACAATGTACATTATTTTACCAAATAAATAACCGCAATAATTGAAATAATTTTAAGAAAATTAGACAGAAAATATTGACATGGATTTGGTTAAAAGAAAGCTTTGCTTACTATATAATATATATATATTCAAATATTTTATTTGAATGTTATAACATTTCATTCATATTTAAGAAATTTTTATGTGGTTGATTTTAATATGTATATATATATATATATATGCATACGTATATATCATAATTAAATCACAGAAAATTTATATATATATATATATACACATACATATATATTAAAATAATTTATTTCAAGCGTATAACAGCCGTCTTGTCCGTTATGATGCTACTTCACCCATTCTCAGGTAGAGGCGCAGAGGCTGCTCAATAGTGCCGCGTGCACGCTCGGCTACCGCACGATGCGAAAAAAATCATAACGGACAAGACGCACGTTTTCCGCAGGTAACTCTTGTAAATTTCGAAAGCTTATACATTAAACTAAAGGCCGAGACTAGGAGCTTTGCAAAATGTGACAAAATATATAACTTTTCGGACCGTTGAAAATATAAGTTTTCAAAATTATTCAATTTTATTTATGCCGAAGGCTATACTACATTTCAATCATTTATACATAAACTTTAGATTCAACCGATGTAAAAACATGTTCTACATACCTCCAGAAGTCGTATCCATGTCGCAGAATTGAAATTAAACCCGTCACTTTAAAGTTATGGGTTTTTGAAGTCAGCGTTATTTTCGTCTGTTCAGAGCGTGACACGTACACTCTTCACGAACACTAACTGCCAACTGACGCGGCGGCGCAGGTATACACTTAAAGGGCTTTCCCTTCCACAATAGAATGCAGTTACTAGTCCTCTACCTGAATGACTACTCAACTGACCCTATTTCGAAAATTTATTTTTTGGGTTTTTGGCCAGGTTTTTGGGCTTTTCTCCTACTGTGCCACGTGATGGCAGTTCCTCTCATAGGCTATCATCCTCCTCCTCTACTGTTGCCCCCGTTCCCCTCCCCTTCGCCGCTTTAATTCTACCCCACGCTTTTAGGAATTAGCAAATTTCCACGACTAGATTCCCCATCAACGTTTCCTTCAGTCAGTTTACCAGCTCATCTCCTGTTCGTCCCGCCCTCCATGCATGTACCCCCTTCACCCATTCTTGCCTTATTGCTGTTCTCGCCCCTTCGCATTGCCATATATGCTCCAGACTTTTTTCCTCTTCTCCGCACAGACTACATTCCCAGCTCGCAAACCCTTTTTTTCCTGTTTTTCCTACATTCCCGCAGCGCAGTCTGGCCAATTGTTCTCTCAGGTCCCCTCTCCCCTCATTTTTAGTAGCTTTCCCGTAGCTTTCCCGTCCTATCCCTGTCTTGATTTCCTTGTATCTTGCACAAAATGTTGAACGGTCGATTTTTGCCCAGTCTTCCTGGATGTCCTGGTCCGTTCTCCTTTGCAGCCCTTCCTTGAGAAGCGCTTTGACCGCCCTCACTTGCCCTCCCTCCCGTATGAGCCTGAGGACTCTTCCTTCCCACACCGCCCTCATTGCCTCCTCGAGTTCTCGCCCCCATCGCGATGGTTTCCCGTTGACGATGCCTCTAATCTCCTTCATCAGGCAGATTTAAGGCCATCTTCCCTCGTCCATCTTGAGGATTTCCGTAAGGCAGTTTCCGGCTCGCCTCCTTGCCTCGATCTCAATACTACGCCTCCCGGCCTCCATCTTCCACAGGTAGTCCGGTGTGTTGCGGGCTACTCCCAGCGCCATCTTGACTAATCTTCCCTGCAGCCTTTCGACCTCCTCCTTCCTCTTCCAACCGCAGATCTCGATGCCATATAGTGCGCCTGCCTTGACTAACGAGTCCATAAGTTGCAGTCTATGCTTGAGTTTGTCGATCCTGGCCCTTCTCATCACGCTCCAAACTGCGTTCACTGCCTTCCTCGCTTTTGCGACCATTCTTCCTAGGTGCCTTCCTGGCGTGTTTTTCGTTAAGAACCAGAAGCCCAAGTACTTAAGGGGTTACCCCCACTTGCGATTTTGAAAAAATCGATTTTTTTTATTGCATTTTTTTGAAGTGCAATTTGAAGTGCAGTTTTTTTTTGATGCCCGGAATAGATGACTCTATGTAAGTTTACAAAAAAAAAAAATTTCTTCGTGTAAACTGAAATTTAAACTTTAAACGCGTTTTTCTCAAAATGGCATTTCTGAAGTCGGTGACCAAGATTACTCGAACACTAATGAACCGATCTTCTTGAAATTTTTCAGGCTTATTTAATATATAAAAATATAGTCTTTAATCTTTAATCGTTCGTTTTATAGCCAAAAAACGGCCGTTTTTTTCTGACTGTCCGCCATTTTGTGAAAAATGAATATTTTTTAAAATCCTTCGATTAAAGACTAGTTTATACTTATATTTGACTAAATCCATCCGCATTTTTTTTCAGATGATCCACTTCGCCGCAGTGTTGGTCACCGCAAACCGTGCATATAAAAACATTATTTCATTGACGGCCATTTGCCACTAAACAATGTAATATTTTTCAATAAAAAAATTACTGAAAGTTCTTCAAGATGTGTTCTTTAAGATGGTATATTGATCGAATAAAAACGTTTTGTAGTTTTCTTTAAAAAAATTCCTCCCTGCCTTTTTTCGGTAAGTTCTTGATAAACTCCGCCGTCATTCCATCCTCCCCCGGGGCTTTTTTATTTTTGCATCCCTTCAGCGCTCTGTCCAGCTCGTCGCGGTTGATTTCCTGGTCGAGCCTCAGATCCATGGAACCCTCGCCCCCGTCGGCTCCGAGCCACGGTGCCCCCCCCCCCCCGTGTGACTCAGGATTCCCTTTCTTTCCCGTACCCCTAGTAGCTTACCGAAATGCTTCAGCCATTGGTCGTCTTCTATGTTTTCCCCCGTTCTTTTTCTTCCGCTTCTGAAGCTGCCTATAGCTTTCTACCAGTCCACCATATTTGTACTCTCCCTCACTTTCCTCCAGCGCTTCTCGAACCATCTCTTAATCTCATTTTCCCTTAATTTCCGCCAACTCTTCCTTTCCTCCCTCAACCGCTCCTTTTCCCTCTCCCCCTTTTTCGCGAATTCTTTCAGGCTGACCCAGAGTTTTTTTTTTGCGCCCTACATTCCCCGTCAACCCATCCCCTGTCCCTTTTTCCTGCCCTCATTTTCCTCACCATTCCCACTTTCTTTGCTGATTCCCAGATTGCCGGCCGCAGCTTTGCCCATTTCGTTTCCATTTCGTTTCCCTCGCCACTTTTTACCCACGCTCCTGCTAGCGCTTTCTCGTAGTCCTGGCTTTTAGTGTCACGCTAGCTTCATCTCGTCCGAGCCCACCGTTTTTGAGTTCTTCCGTTCCCACCCTCTTCCCTAACTCCCGTTAGTGTGAACGCCACTGGCAGGTGGTCTGACTCGATTCCTGGGATGACCTCCAGTGCGGTCACTACTTCCTGTTCCTCGTCCTCCATCCATAGCACCAGGTCGAGCACTGAGCCCCCGCTGCCTCCCCCCACGTACGTCATCTTGCCTTCCCCGTCCCCCTTAGTTCTTCCATTGAGCACTGCTAGCCCCAGGCCGTCGCAGAATTTCAACACCCTCTGCCCTTCCGAGCTAAGCGTGGCGTCCTCCGAGTACCTTTCCCACGCGAGACCCCCTGATTTTTCGCAATCAACTATGCCATTCATCCTTCCAATTCTCGCGTTAAAGTCGCCTGCTACCAGAATCCGCGCTCCTTCCGCCGCCCCCTCTTCCACGCGCTCCTTCAGGGGCCCCTCCACCCTCCTGAAGCTCACGTAATTGTACACTTCTATGATCCAAGTGTCTTTAGCGTGTGTCTCCCCCCAATCTTGACAATCATTCCGTACTTCCATTCTGTTACACTGCATTTGTCGCTTAGGCCCTTCTTTATCCCCACTGCGTGCCCCCCTCTGGCCCTTCCTTTCGCCTTTTCTCTTTGCGCTGCCTTGGCAGCGCTTCCTTACGCCCCTCCATCTCCACCCAGTACCACCATTCTCCATTCATACACATTTTGAGGTATCCGCAGCGGACCGATTAACCCTCACGCTGGCGCCTCGCTGCTTCTTGTTGAATCCAGGTCTGGACCTCGTCCCTGTGCGTCAGATCGTCCTCGATCCGGATGCGCGTCCCTCGCAGTGCCCCCTTTCTCCTCATGACCTTCTTCTTGGCCGCCACTGACTCAAGCGATGCCACCGATCCACCGCCCAGTCTTTGGATCCTCGTAATCCTCGGGTCGAGTCCCAGTCTCGTTTATAGTATCTGCAAAATTTCTTTCGCAATCCCTTCCCCGCCTCTCGCCGCTCCCACTCCTCGGACGACGATATTTCGCTTCCTTCTCGCTCTCTCCCCCAACTCCCATTCCCACTCCTATGGTGGCAGCGGGGACGGCATCCTCCTTTCTTCCACGTGGGCCGCATGCGTTGAGGCACCGTTGCTGCGCGCTGCCCGATTCCGGCCCGCCACCCCATTCTCCGCGCTGCCCGGTCTAACGTTTTCCGGCAGCGAGCATCGCCGCTTTTCCCTTCTGCCACTCACTGTCGACCATTCCCTCTCGCCTGGCTCGCCTCTCGGTGATGCGGCCCTTGCTTTGCCGCCTTCTTCTTCGCTTTTTGGGCCGTCATCGTCACTGCCACTTGCTCTTCGGCTGTCAATCGTCACGAATGAGTCACTCGAAACCCTTGACAGCTCGAGCTCAAGGTCACACTCTCGTTCCTTGGCCATTTCCAACTGCTGCGCTAGCTCGGTGCAGTGTTTCTCCCTTTCTTCCGTCACCCTACGTAGCTCCTGCCGTTCCCTCTCGAGCTCCTCCCTCTCCTCTCTCCATTTTATCGCGTCCTTGTAGCGGAGCATTCTCATCTGCTCTGCTTCTCTCAGAAGGTCCCCAATGATCCTGTTCATACTCTCGCATCGACAAGGCATGGGGTTAATTTCCCCCTTAATTTCCTCGATTTTTTCCTCGAGGAAATTTTTTAGTCTCTCCTCCGTCCCGGCTATCAAACGGACCGTCTTTTCGATCCAGATATCCGCCTCAGTGTCTCGCTCCGTCCCCCCCTCGCTGTCTACATGTTCCGCGTCCTCGGGCTTCGTTGAGTTGCCCGTGTCCGGCAGTCGTGGCTCGCGCTCGAGCGAGCGCTGACTTGCCGTTTCGCTGTCCAAATTTCCCTCTCCCTCCGTCACCCCCTCTTCCCATCTTACATGTGCCGCGCCCCGCATTCTCTCCATCGTCTCTGACCCTTCTTCCGCTGCGTCAACCCTCTTGTCTCCTTCTGCCTCCTCGATTCTCACGACTTTGCTTTCCGTGGTCTCGCGTATTTCTCTTGCCACTTTTTCCTCCTCTGCTCCTTGTTGAGCCCAGTACTCCTCTTTCCGCGGCGAGTGCGCGAGTTTGTTTCTTGATCCAAATGCTTCGCCTTCTTCCGCCGTCGATACCGCGTTCCCCACTTTGCCGAAAAAGCGATCGATATTACTTTGTCTGGCCGTCCCTTCTTTACCGCCTTCTTTCCGTGGTCTACCTCGTCCTCTCTTCCCTATCTCCTGAGCCCTTGTGAGGCGCCTAGAGAATCCAGCTTTTTCTGTCAGGAGCGGGCCTCCATCTTGGACAAGTCAAGCAGAGCCAATGGGCGTGCGCCTACCCTCTGCCGTGGCATCAGCGTTGGCGTTCAGTTCTCCGGCCACGAGGAACAAGAAAGACACTTGCGCAACGGCACCGGGACATGGAGCTTCGCTCCGATCACACGTTTTTCATATTTGTTTAATTAAATAAAGATATTATATTTACCTTCGATTACGATACTCGATTGGACATTTTTAACCTATCACGTAATGTATGAATGGGGAAAAGTGCATTCCCCACACTTGCCTCGCTTGGCTCGCCAACTACCGGTGCCCTCGCCCACTTTTTATCCGCCGCGCTTTCCGCCGCGCTCTCCGCCCCCTCCTGTCCATCCTCCGGCGCATTTTTCCCTCCTTTTATCATTGTTCACCGCTTAACCTCACTTCTTCCACTACCGCTGTGACTCGTGATAACTCTGCGAATGCTTCTCTTTCGCATCCGCAAACACCTGTCCAAGTTCCTCACTCTTCACTGTTACCTTTCCGCCACCTTTCGCCCGCTACACTGCACTTATGACACCTTTTCTTTCTCTTTTCGATGGAGCTCACTGCTATGCGTCCGCACTCTACGCTAGTCCTTTCAATCCTCCCAACGTTTTATATTTAATAGATGAAATTTATATATCAACTCTACCAATTAAATCTGTTGGACATCAATGTTACTGATCTTATGAATATTAAGATTTTAATCAAATCAAATTTCGTTTATTTATAATTAAAAATAATGATATGAACATGAATAATTTCCGTTTATTAGATGTTGATGATAATATAATTATTCCATATAAAAATCAAATGCGTATATTGATTAATTATTCAGATGTAATTAATTCCTGAACTGTTCCATCATTAGGATTGGAAATTGATTCTATCCCTGGCCGAAGTAATCAAACTTTAATTAATATAAATCTATCTGGATTATATTATAGACAATGTTCTGAAATGTGTGGTATAACGCATAGATTTATACCTATTGCAATTGAAAGAACTAATCATGCAAAATTTATACAATTCGTTATTTCGTATCCATTTTCATTGGATGACTGAATTTAAAGTTTTGATCTCTTAAATCAATATACAGTAATTAAAATTACCTCTAATGACAGAAATGAGTTAAAATATGACATTGAAATGTCATTTTAATATTATTAAAATTAATATTTTTTATATTCCACAATTATCACTATACAATAGATTAACTTTAAATATCATTTTATTTAGATTGAAAAACATATTAATTCGTATAATAATAAAAATTAGAAAAAATGTATCTTAAAATGACAAGACATTTATTTTCTGTTTTTGATTCTAATACCAACTCAATAGTTGATTTAAATTGAATTTCTTATATTCAAATTTTGTTACTATTCCAATATTATTTCGAATGATTGATACTCGATTCATTAATTTTTGAAATTTTATTTGAATAAATTCATTTGTTTTAATATAATTTATTTCACTATTTTATTTACATTAATTTTAAGAAATAATTTTATATATTTTTTCTCAAGTCCCATATATTTTCCCAAGGTCAAGACATTTAATTTTTTCAATTGATATTTCCCTCCCATTTTGATTTGGTTTGATAATTTTCGGTTGATTAAACAATACAGTCTTTGCATTTGCGCATGTAGTCTCCCAAAAGAGCCCCTTTCGTTTAATACCTTTTACAGTTTTAATTGAAACAACTAGAAATATTATTTGTTCTTTACTTGATAAATTCAATGAACAGCAAATATATTTGCAGGATATTTACATTTAACTTTAATATGAGAATCAGCTATTTCATCAACAATAATTTTATGATATGTTATTATTTTAACACAAATTAAATTATTGATATTAGAATTTAGAGGTTCTATCATTCAATCTTATGTCTTTACTGTATTAAGAACTTTATACACAAAGAAAACAAATGATGTTAAAATAATTATTAAACAAAATTTCCCATAACCATCCTTTCCATACAGGCATTTCCACTAATAGAGCTTGACCTTCAAAAAAGATATTTTTCTGTACGTCGTTTCAACGAAATGCTCTATTCCCGCTCTTTTTATTTCAGTGTACGAAATATTAGCCGGTAACGGATTTGTCATTTTCCATGCCCTATCTAACCCCCACAAAAATACCCGATTGGTCCCGGGGACTCTCGAGCCGAGCTGCAGGTTGGCGCGCCGCGCCGGCGAGAGAAGAAGCCGCTGACGTACCTCTGGGCTACCGAAAATACCCGATCGAACGTCGCACAGTAGGAGAAAAGCCCAAAAACCTGGCCAAAACCCCAAAAAATAAATTTTCGAAATAGGGTCAGTTGAGTAGTCATTCAGGTAGAGGACTAGTAACTGCATTCTATTGTGGAAGGGAAAGCCCTTTAAGTGTATACCTGCGCCGCAGCGTCAGTTGGCAGTTAGTGTTCGTGAAGAGTGTACGTGTCACGCGCTGAACTTTAAAGTGACGGGTTTAATTTCAATTCTGCAACATGGATACGACTTCTGGAGGTATGTAGAACATGTTTTTACATCGGTTGAATCTAAAGTTTATGTATAAATGATTGAAATGTAGTATAGCCTTCGGCATAAATAAAATTGAATAATTTTGAAAACTTATATTTTCAACGGTCCGAAAAGTTATATATTTTGTCACATTTTGCAAAGCTCCTAGTCTCGGCCTTTAGTTTAATGTATAAGCTTTCGAAATTTACAAGAGTTACCTGCGGAAAACGTGCGTCTTGTCCGTTATGATTTTTTTCGCATCGTGCGGTAGCCGAGCGTGCACGCGGCACTATTGAGCAGCCTCTGCGCCTCTACCTGAGAATGGGTGAAGTAGCATCATAACGGACAAGACGGCTGTTATACGCTTGAAATAAATTATTTTAATATATATGTATGTGTATATATATATATATAAATTTTCTGTGATTTAATTATGATATATACGTATGCATATATATATATATACATATTAAAATCAACCACATAAAAATTTCTTAAATATGAATGAAATGTTATAACATTCAAATAAAATATTTGAATATATATATATTATATAGTAAGCAAAGCTTTCTTTTAACCAAATCCATGTCAATATTTTCTGTCTAATTTTCTTAAAATTATTTCAATTATTGCGGTTATTTATTTGGTAAAATAATGTACATTGTTCAAGTTTTTGTATTAATTGAAAATTTTATCTTTTCCTTTAACACCAATTTTCTACAATTTTATGTCTTTATTACAGGATCCGGTTACAAAGAATTGGTGCTGACAAGGAAAGAAGTATTTCTGATAATCAGCGAGCATTTATCCGATAAATTCGCTTCCTTGATCGAATTTATGGTAGAAAAAATTTCCAAGGACACCGGACGTACAGTTGTAGTGCCTGAGGACTCGAAACAGACTTTTTCGATACTCTTCAATCAAATGAGAACGAGGTGGCAACAAGCTCACAGAAAATCCTGTGTATTTTTCAAGAATAACGGTGAATGGCTTAGCAAGCAGGTATGTTTTGCCGCACCTACAGACACTGTAGTAACAAGCCCGGGTAATACGGGCGTCCGCCCGTCCCTTGAGTTTACAATGTCCAGTGAATGATCTAAACGAAGGAAGACCCAAGATATTCGTACATCGTTCAACTCGGTCGAGTTAGCATACGCTACTCAGATGAGCCTTCGCTCTTCAGGACAATCCGACGCCGCAAAAGTTATTAAGGACGTAACAATGACGAGTCCTTTAAGAGCTTCCAAGTATCGTAAAGCTTACTCAGCAACGGATGAAATTACTTTATCCGAAGAGGCTGCACTTTCCGCTATGATTGAATATAAATTCTCCAAGAGTACTTACCAGGGAATGAGAAGATTAGGGAAGGAAAATAACTGTAAGCTATATCCGTCTTACGAAAAAGTGATGAAAGCAAAAAAGCGTTGTTATCCACCACGTGATGCAATCAGGATTACAGAGAGTAGTGCAGAAGTCCAACTACAGGCACTATTAGATCATACAGTTGAACGTATTTTACTCGTCCAAAATGTACTCATTCAAAGATTGACTCCAGATAATGTTCGTAAAATGGACTTGATTTGCAAGTGGGGTTGCGATGGAAGTTCTGGGCAAAGTGAATATAAGCAGACGTTCAGTGATGACAGCAAATCTGATGCGCATGTATTCTTTACTTCAGTCGTGCCATTACAACTCGTGTGTTATGATCAACAATTGAAGGAAGAAATAGTTGTTTGGAAGAACCCCAGACCCTCGTCTCCACGATTTTGTAGACCGCTTAGACTACTGTTTCTACGCGAAGACACAGAGTCAACACTTAATGAAGTCCAAATTGTTGAAGAACAAATAAAGTCACTTCGTCCATTCGAAAGTGTAATAGATGGAAAAGAAATCTCCGTAATGTACAAGTTGTTGTTCACCATGATAGATGGTAAAGTTTGCAACGCTGTATCATTGACGAAATCTGCTCAACGGTGCTATTTGTGTGGAGCAACCAGCAAAGATTTTAATGCCATCGACACTGTATTGCAAAGGGAAATCAATGAAACAAATTTGAAGTTCGGATTGTCGACGCTGCATGCGTGGATACGGTGCTTCGAGTATTGCTTACACGTGTCTTACAAACTCGGCATTAAAAAATGGCAAGCTCGAAGTGCCGAAGAAAAAAAAATTACCCAGGAACGCAAGAGGGCCATTCAAGAAGGATTCAAGAAGCAATTGGGTCTAAATATCGATCGCCCAAAGCCTGGATACGGCAGCAGCAATGATGGCAACACAGCTCGGCGATTCTTTGAAAATTCGACGGTTTCCGCTGCGATAACGGGGGTCAACGAAGAAGTTATTAAACGCTTGTACGTAATCCTACAAGTTATATCGTGTGGCCACGAGATAAACTGTGAAAGATTTGAACAGTATGCTATTGAAACGGCAAGAAAGACCGTTGCATTATACCCTTGGTACTCCATGCCTACTTCGGTGCACAAACTATTAATTCATGGTCCAGTGATAATAACTCATGCTCTATTACCAATCGGCTAATTATCCGAAGATGCTCAGGAAGCTCGAAACAAAGACATCAAACGATATCGAGAAGATTTTGCGCGAAAAAGTTCCAGGGTTAAAACTATGGAAGATGTTTTTCATCGGCTCTTAGTTACTTCTGATCCGTACATTTCAAGTGTCAGAAGACTACCACAGAAGAAGCTGAAGAGTTTGTCGCCGGAAGCTGTAGCGATGTTGATCGCTCCTAAAGTGACTGCTGCAGCAGACGAATTTTGCGCCGAGATTGAAGCCGTGCCGGGAGTTGTAATAGATACAAACTCGGATAATGATTCTGACTCCGACTCCGACTCCGATTACGATTTTGATTAAGAATAAAATTTTCTATTTTTGAAACGTTCCGTATGTATTTTGGAAATAAAAATAATAATTGCGTAGAATACACTGTTCACGTTTATTTTATTATGATGATTTTTTTAAATATATTAATTTATCTATTTAGCAGGATACTCGGCCATTTTGTTTATAACAATTTGCTGTAAGCTCTTTGTTGCAAGTTATAAACAATAGATATCGGATTGGTAATCAGCGACCTTGAAAACCCGTATATACCAATTTTTGTCAACATCTGGTAACTTTTTAACGTTCATGTCGGCCATATTGGATCGGCCATTTTTTTTACGATAATTTGGCTTGCGGATTCGTAATCAGCGACCTTGAAAACCCGTAAATACCAATTTTTGTCGACATCTGGCAACTTTTTAACATTCATGTCAGCCATATTGGATCGGCCATTTTGTTTACGATAATTTGGCTTTCAGATTCGTAATCAGCGACCTTGAAAACCCCTGTAAGCCAATTTTCATTCCCGTCAAAGGTCATTTGAGGTTTTGGCCAGGTTTTTGGGCTTTTCTCCTACTGTGCGTCGGCGACCCCCGATCGAAGCGCGGTAGCGGCCGTGCGAGAGCGAGAGAGAGAGAGAGGCGATGCTCATACCTCTCGATTTCGTCACGTCCGTGTGCCTCGGCCGTTCATAGTTTGGTGTGAATTTGTTTTTCAATTTTACGGCTAAACTATTAGAGATAGAGAAAAAACACCGTATACACCTCTAGGTAAAATCTTCCATTCTACCACTTTTGTTCGAAACTTTTTTGCGATTTCCCTTTCGTTCTCGAAATAATGCATATTTTTCGGTATTTAACGCTTTTCTTCGCTGTTAATAGTTAAAATTCCTAGAAATTCGGATTCCCCAGGTCGATTAACATAGGAATGCGTCTTTGATTAAGCGGTTTCAAACATTTTCAACTTTGGCCACTTTTGACTGGGCTACTCGACGCGCGCATCGCTTACCGACGTACGCCGGCTCATCGGGCGTACCGAATTCACCCGCCTTCATAAAAATTAATAATGATCGATGGTCTGATTTCAGACCCATACATGCTTATATGAATTGTCTCAGAATTTCAGCCACAACCCCTATTTCAGGAGCTACCATCAGTTGTGGGACACCCTGTGCGCAAAAAGTACTCGTTCGGGCAAAAAATAAACTTAACAATTTTATATCTCGTAAACGATTTGAATGCGTCAAGAATCACTTTATGGAATATACACTAGGCACAGCAATTAGAGGATCAGAAAGAAATCTCGATGTTTTATGGTGATTTTCAGAAGGCAAAAAATAGTAGTAGAGCAATTTAAAAAAGCAAATTGAAGCTGGAAGTCTCTAGTTTCGAGATCTGTAGGTCAAATATTTTTATCCATAAACGTTTCTGATTTAACTCAAAAAGATCGCAAAAGAAAAATTTTGCCCATTTTTTAAGAGGTGCACGGGCTTGGGTAATTTTTTTTCAGCAATGTAACTATGATGCTCGTTTAGTTGGATTCTTCCGCTTTAATTGGAGAGGTTTCTCAGCTTTGTACGACGATTTTTCGCTGAGTTATCGTAGTTCGAAGCGAAAAAGAACTTTTTGGCTTTGATAATTCATTACTCGGGAAGTAATGATCGTAAAAAAATATACGGAGGGTTTTGAATGCTTCAAAGTATCCTATAAAAGGTGTGATTAGTGTGTTTCAATAAACAATTTTTTTTCAATATGAAAACCGTGAATGAAAGACAGGTAAAAATCGCGTTTCCACAGAGTTTCACTAAACTTGCGATAACTAAAAAAAATAACGAATAGACTGAGGATTATTTGGTTGTTTTCTCACCTCAAAGTATCCCAAAGAAGCCCTCAAGTATTCAAACCGCTGCGATTTTTCTTTCACTGTGATCCAAACGATTGAAAGTTTCACTTTTGCGAAAAACGAATTAAAGGATACATTTTTCACCGTTTACTCATTTCTTTAAATTGAAGATTTTTTCGCAAAAATCAATATTCTTTTCATAAAAAAATGTGTGACATGGAAAAAAATCGAAAAATAATTTTTTTGAAATGTTCCTTGATAACCTAATTGTTACATTTCATCTGTACAATATTGATAAAGTACACAGTCAGTAAAAAGATCGTTCGTTTCATTTAAGATGCTGTCATTTTTTTTATCACCGACATCAGCATTATCCAAAGCGTACCACCTGGAGGTTGTGCGGATGGATTTACGTTTCTTTGTGTGTGTGTGTGTGTGCGCACGCGCGGGTGTTCTCTTAAAAGAATGACACACACACACACACACGCGCGCGCGCGCGCGCGCACACAAAGCGTACATTCATCCGCACAACCTCCACGTGGTAAATGAAAAAAACTTCAATTTAAAGAAATGAGTAAGAGGTAAAAAATGTATCCTTTAATTCGTTTTTCGCATAAGCGAAAATTTCAATCGTTTGGATCACAGTGGAAGAAAAATCGCAGCGGTTTGAATACTTGAGGGCTTCTTTCGGATACTTTGAGGTTAGAAAAATACCAAATCTATCCTCAGTCCGTGCGTTATTTTTTGAGTTATCTCAAGTTTAGTGGACCTCCGTGGAAACGAGATTTTTTACGTGGTTTTCATTCAAGGTTTTTATATGGAAAAAAATTGTTTATTAAAAAAAACTAATCACACATTTTAGAGGATACTTTGAAGTATTCAAAACCCTCCGTATATTTTTTGTACGATCATTAATTCCCGAGTAATGAATTATCAAAGCCAAAAGTTATTTTTCGCTTCGAACGACGATAACTCAGCGAAAAATTATCGTACAAAGCTGAGAAACCTCTCAAATTAAAGCGGAAGAATCTAACTAAATGATCATTATAGTTACATTGCTGAAAAAAAGTAACCCAAGCCCGTGCACCTCTTCAAAAATAGGCAACATTTTTCAAAAGTTTTCTTTTGCGATCTCTTTGAGTTAACTCAGAAACTTCATGGATAAAAATATTTGACCTACAGATCTCGAAACTAAAGACTTCGAGCTTCAATTTTCTTTTTCTTATTGCTCTACTACGATATTTTTGGCGAGTTATACCCTTCTGAAAACCACCTAAAAACATCGGGATTTTTGTCTGATCTTCCAATGGCTGTGCTTGGTGTATTTATATATTAAACGAACTGTTGGGGTGAAATTTCCGTCAAATCAACCGTAAGAAGCTTTCGGAAATCAATTTGTGGATAGCGAAGGACGTCCAGCCGCCGGCGGAGAAAGAGAAGCGTGGATGTCGATCGTTCGTGGTGATCGATGTAGATATTCTCGTATGGGCTAAAAAATAAACTTTCAATATCGATACCTCGTCAACTATTAAAATGCGCGAAAATACTTTCAGCTTGGATTTTTCATAAAAATATGTTTCACTTATTTTGTATGATTAAATTGAAAAATTAATAGGCTTAATAAAATCGTTGTTTAGAATAAAATAAAAAAAAAAAATTCACGTTGATTAGAATTTTCTAGTCAAACAGCCGTTGATGTTTTAAAGCGAATTTTTTTATCATATTGCGTTTTTTACGTGATAAGATTTATCAGGGATTCGGAGCTATAGTGTTTATTCATGAGATGGGAAATAACTTAATCAGGTAAGTAGATGGCAATTTATTGAGTCAAATGTCTTCTACATAAAAGTTTGATATAACAGAATTCTAATCTAAATCTTCGATGGTACAACTTGAGCAACTGATGCTATCATTCTGTGAAGTCATTCGAAGGAAAAACGAAGTTTCTTTCGTGAGACAGCAAGGACGTTGCCTTTTCACAAATTTCAATTTGATAATACACGTTAATTTAAGAGATCAAGCCACAAAAATCGTAGGAGACATAATAAATGGCCATTATAACAGTTATTGTTACATACATTATGAATCCTTACATACAGTTTATATCATCAAATATTTCCATTCGTCGTTTGTAACTTTTTTGTACTGTCTACCATTATGTTCTTCTCACTAGTTCGCATATCTTAACCTTATAGATGTCATTCGCGCACATTTTTATGTCCACACGCAACCACCACTAAATAATGATTAAGGTATAAAATACGCTCGTATAATGTGTCCGCTTTTTTAAATAATAAGTAGCAAAAATGGAACCAATTTTTTTTAAAGTGCGCCTTTACGTTTTTGCATCACGATCTCCAAACCGTCCCAGCCGTACGATGTAAACGCTGAAATACTATGCTTCATAGCCCATTTTATGTATTTAATCTTTATTAACGTTTCCAGGCATTATTGTATACTGAACGTTTAATCTTCTAAATTGTAATATATTCGATATTCGAAATAATACTGAAAGTGTCGGTTAAGAGTTAGCAGTTGAACAGGATGAAGAAAAATTGAACATTTCAGTTTGTACAGGTAAGTGAATTCTACTATATAAAAACTATCTTCAATGTTTATGTATGAGCGATATCAATATTGCACACAGGTAAGTAAAATTCTTCAATTCAAAAACTATTCCCGTTGAGCAGTGTATATAACGTACACCGTTTAACGATAACAGAACTGTCATGCACTACTTCAATTCATATCATAATGCGTTTATTAACAGGAACCTATATAATCTGTGCCCCATTTTATTGTAGTTTTCGACATTTTTTCTCCTTTAGCCGAATTTGCCATTTTTGTTTGTTTTCTTGACGATAAGTTTCCTTTTCATAATAAACAGAACTTATGTAATTTCATATCCAGTACGTGTGAGCCTTCTTAAAGCTAAATTCTTAGAAGTTTTTTAGACGACTTCTTTTTTTGTAATACTCTTATAGACATAGCATTGCAAAGACCAAAGTTTGGAAAATGCTCTCAGACACACTGAGCAAGAGGCTCAGTAGCCACGGCCCGAGCTAAGAAAGCGCCTGACCCAAGCAACCAGTGCGACACCCGTGCAGCACCATGCGAGGGAGAAAGAGTTCGCTCCGGCGGTACCACTTTCTCACAAGCATTCACATGGGGCTAAGCTGCATATAAGAGCGTCGCCGGCTCTCCAATTTCAGACAAGCTAGCTCGAAGCATTGAGGCGTTTCACGTCTCGATCACGACAACGCTTTCTCACTCCTTTGCACTCCAAGCTCGCTCATGCGACGGAGGTCCCGAAAACAGAACCCACAGGGGCAGACTCTCGCCAAGAGATCGGCTACAGCAAGGAAATCCACGATCACCGCATGGAAGCTCGTGGAGCTTGAGTTGCCGCTTCGTAGCCTGCCGGGACAACTCACGAGGCCTCCGCGACATCAGCTGACTACAGGAGACACCCGAGTAAGCAGACTCACCTCGAGAGGCTCCAGCTCAACGAGGTCCGGCAGAGAGTCCTCCCGAAGGAAGGCAGACTCCACCACTGCGGCTCCTGCCCGGGGTTCGCAAAACCAGAACGCTGCCTTCACTTCTCTGGAGCGAGTCTCCACGAGTTTCCACCCAAATATCGAAATTAGACTGTAATAATAATCATGACACCTCCGAATAAATGACGTAGAAGTTTTACCAACATCGTCTGTCGCCAGTTCTTCTCGACGACCTACCCCAGCGCTACAACTCCACTCTGCGACTTACACCTATCTAATAACGCGAGCTACCGAATATTTAGTCCTTCGAGCCGGATTCGAGAACGCAGCCGTCTTGTCGAAGTTTGCATCAAGCGAGCAGCATGGGGTACACGTTCGAGTCTTTGCTTCAGAGCCAAACCGAGCTTCATGGCAGAGTCGCACGCCTGGTCGACAATCTGAAGAAAATCGGGCAAAACAACATCACCGATGGAGCAGTCAAGGCCAGGATCTCATGTCTCGACAAATATTGGGAAAAGTTCGAGATGCAGCACGAGATCCTCACGTCAGAGTTCGCCTCCCAGCTGAGGCATCATGAGTACGAGCTCAAGGACTTCCAAGCGATCATGGAAGAGACTTACTACCTACAGAAGAGCACGCTACTGGACTGGAGTACGAGGCTGGAGAAAAAACCAGAGCCTGTCACAGCAACCCGCTCCTCCTTACCTCGTATTGAGCTTCCAACATTCACAGGACAATACGAGGACTGGCCAACCTTCAAAGATCTCTTCAAGTTCATCATGCTGAAAGATCCTCATCTTACAGACGTTGAAAAGCTGCATTATCTCAAGACCAGCCTCAAAGGAGAAGCCAAAACAGTGGTGAAGGATCTCCAGAATACCGGAGACCACTACGTACGAGCATGGGAACATCTGAAGCATCGCTACGAAAACAAACGGCTTCTGGTCTGGACTTGCTTGTCCAGATTCACCTCCCTCAACAAGATGAAAGCCGAATCAGCGGACGAACTTAAAAGAATCTTTCACGTGATGACTATGACAATCAGCAGTCTCGAGAGCATCGATCGGGGGATCTTCAAAACTGAAGATCTCTTTCTCTTCATCATTGTCGAGCTATTCGACAACAGCAGACGGAGGGAATGGGAAGCAGCAATCGACAGCTCCGCGGAACTCCCCACCTACGCTAAGCTAAAGGAGTTCATAGAGCATCGCATCCACATCGTTGAGGCCTTACAACCCTTGCGATCAGGAATTTCTCACAAGCCAGCAGAGAGAAACCTAACACGCTCTTTCGCCACTCTTAAGCGCACGAAGAGATGCGAATCTTGCATCAGCTGCAAGAAGGAGCACTTCGTAATGTACTGCGAAGACTACCGAAAGAAGAACCCACAACAGAGACTACAACTCGTCCAGCAGGCGAATCACTGTACCAACTGTCTGGGTTCTCAGTCGCTGGCAAGTTGCCCTTCCAAGCGGCTTTGCGCAACTTGCTCGTCAAAGCATCATACCTCGTTGCACGACGCCTTGACTCCAGCTAGCACGAGTTCAAGCACGCTTCTCTCTAGGTCCTGCAGCAAGGGTCAGTTATCCGTACTATTAGCTACAGTGCGCGTTAGCATTCTGGATCGATTTGGGAATCCATTCGAAGCGCGAGCCCTCATCGACCAGGGATCCGAAACCAGTCTCATCCAAAACGATTGGCGCAGAGATTACAGCTCCCCCGCACAAAGGCACCCATCGACGTATGCGGTGTAGGAGGAGTCAATACGGGCACAGCAAGGGGTCGCGTTCAGCTCAGCGTCACGAGGTGGTACCTCGCCCGTCGCTTTATTCCAAGGCTCCCAAGATCTTCCGACGCAACTGGAAGCACATCAAGGGACTTAACCTAGCAGACCCCCACTTCGAAGCCAGTGATCCAATAGATCTACTTCTCGGAGTGGACGCACACGCTGCCATCATAAGAGGAGGTCTACGTTCCGGACGAAAACATCAGCTCGTGGCTCAGGCAACGAGCTTCGGCTGGATACTGTCTGGCATAACGGGGCGTGGCCGCTCCACTCCTCAAGTTTCGAGCATCCTATGCTCATTGGCGGACCGCCTTCCAGCTCTAGTCCAGCAATTCTGGGTACAAGAAGAGGGTCCGCGAGTTCATCAGCCACTAACGCTCGACGAGCAGAGGTGCGAGGATCACTTCACCAAGACGCACACGCGCAACCCTGACGGACAATACTGCGTCCGGTTGCCACTTAAAGGAGAAGTGCCCAATCTTGCTCACACCAAAGCAGCTGCCAGTCGAGTGTTAGCCCATAACGAGAGGAGGTTCTCCAAGAATGCGGAATTCGGCAAGGCATACAAGGAGTTCCTTCAAACGTATGAGGATATGGGCCACATGGAACCCGCTGAGTCCACCAGCTCCGAGCGCCTTTGCTATCTGCTGCATCATGGAGTCTGGCGAGACTCAAGCTCCACCGCACGGCTACGCGTCGTTTTCAACGGATCCTGCCACAGCTATTCAGGGACAACGTTAAACAACCAGCTATACGTCGGTCAAAATCTGCTGCCTTCCTTAGCCGACATTCTGTTCAAATGGCGAACGTACAGATGGGTCATTGCCGCAGACATCGAGAAAATGTACCGGCAAATTTCAGTACATCCGGATGACCGAGATCTCCAGCGCATTCTCTGGCGAGCCACACTCTCACTGCCTACTCAAGAATACCGACTCAACACTGTCACATACGGACTCGCCTGCGCTCCATTCCTCGCGATCAGAACGTTGCGGCAGCTAATTCTTGACGAAGGCAGTCGATATCCTCAAGCAGCACTCGCACTCCAAGAGAATGTCTATGTTGATGACGTCCTAACGGGAGCCAACACCATTTCACAACTACAACAGCTTCAAGGGGAGTCGCGCAACTTGTGCATGGCGGGCGGATTCCCATTAAAGAAATGGGTCACCAACGCTAAGGAAGTTACAGACGGAATCCCAATCGAGGACAGACCAGAATATACAACTAAAACTCTGTCTCCTGCTGAAAACGGGCATTTGAAACTCTGTCTCCGTTGGAACCAGCGAACGGATTGCTTTTCGTTCACCGTACGCGCAAGTACGCATTCACCCGTTACAAAAAGGAATCTGCTGGCACAGGCTGCACAATTATTCGATCCACTAGGATGGCTTTCACCCGTTATAAACAAGGCAAAAATCTCGATTCAGTCCACGTGGCTACTCAACCTCCATTGGGACGATCCGCTACCGCCCAAGGTGGCTGCAGAATGGGAGAACTTTTACGCCGAGTGGCCAGAGCTAAAGAGGGTCCAGATTCCAAGATTTGTGCTGCTAAATCAACCGCACGGAAAATTGGAACTACACGTGTTCGCTGACGCATCCGAAAGAGCGTACGCAGCAGTCATTTACTTGCGCTCTGAAGCATCAAACGGAAGCGTCAAGATATCACTCATCACTGCCAAAAGCAAAGTTGCACCTCTGAAGCAGGTCCAATCCCACGCCTGGAGCTGTGCGCCGCTCATCTACTTTCCACGCTAATTTAACACGCAAGGAAAGTTCTCGAAATTCCGGAAGCACCCACCTACCTCTGGTCAGACTCCACCGTAGTTCTCGGTTGAATCCAGGGCCACCCAACCAGGTGGAAGACATACGTGGCCAATCGAGTCGCCGAGATACAAAGGCTGGCGACAAATGTCACTTGGAAACATATTCCCGGTGAGCAAAACCCAGCAGACTGCGCTTCCAGAGGGTTAACTCCAAAGGAACTGCTGGCTCATCCGCTATGGTGGCTCGGACCACCGTCACTTCACAATCCCACTCGCAGTAATCAAGATCCATCGACCATAGTGGACGACCTACCGGAAGCTCGGGAAACGTCACTGATCACTGCAACAAGCGAAGAACCGCAAGATCCACACCGAGTACTAGATCGAGCATGCTCCTACATCAGATTAATTCGAGTAACAGCCTAGTGCAAGCGTTGGGTATCCAAACAGCAAAAGGAAGCAACATTGACAGCAGAAGAAATACGTACCGCCGAGTATCACCTTATTAAAATCACGCAAGCCAAAGCATTCTCTGCTGAGATTCGAGCGCTACAATTATCAAAACCGCTTCCAGTCAAAAACCAGCTTGCCAACCTTACTCCGTTCATTGACCAGAACAACATTCTTCGAGTTGGAGGAAGGCTAAAACACTCTCTCCTAGCATGGGACGAGAAACATCCAATCATTCTGCCTGTAGAATCAAAATTCTCACATTTGCTTATTGAATCGCTTTATAGGAGATGCCTGCATGGAGGAACACAGCTAACGTTGAGCCATCTAAGGCAACGATTTTGGATCCCGCGAGCCCGAGCATTGGTGAAGACTTGCATCCACCAATATATACCATGCGTTCGATGGCGGGCGGCACCAGTGCAGCAACGGATGGCGGAGCTTCCACCCCCACGCGTCTGTCCAGCGAGGCCATTTCAACATACCGGGGTCGACTATGCAGGGCCTGTCATGGTACGAACTACCTCAGGACGAGGACACAAAGCTACGGAGGCGTTCCTCGTCATCTTCGTCTGCCTAGTCACGAAGGCAGTCCATCTGGACGTAGCATCAGACTACTCTGCAAAGGCCTTCCTTGCTGCTCTTCACCGATTCACCTCCCGGAGGGGAATGTGCTCAGATCTGTACAGCGACCGGGGAACAACTTTCACGGGAGCTGACACCGAGCTACAGCGGCTCTTTAAAGCTCAAAGCAAGCAAGCCTCAATCATGCAGGAATATCTCGCCACGGTTGGGATTAAATGGCACTTCAATCCACCAACCGCTCCTCACTTTGGAGGACTTTGGGAAGCCGCCGTAAAGTCAACAAAGCATCATCTACGGCGTGTAATCGACGAAGCCACGCTAACATACGAGGAAATGGCAACGCTTCTAGCTCAAATCGAAGCCTGTCTTAACTCTCGACCACTAAGTCCCTTGACGGATGATCCAAACGACACCAACGCACTTACACCAGGACACCTCTTGGTGGGGTCAGCTCTAACGGCCATTCCAAAACCATTTCTTCTCGAAGGTAACGCAAACTGTCTCTCACGGTGGCAACTACTATCACACATGAGAGACCAGTTTTGGAAGCGGTGGGCACGGGAGTACATCCAAGGACTTCTGCCACGAACCAAGTCGCTCAACTCGCCAACCACATTCCGCCAACACAACCCGTGCGACACCCGTGCAGCACCATGTGAGGGAGAAAGAGTTCGCTCAGGCGCTACTACTTTCTCACAAGCACCCACATTGGGCTAAGCTGTATATAAGAGCGTCGCCGGCTCTCCAATTTCAGACAAGCTAGCTCGAAGCATTGAGACGTTTCACGTCTCGATCACGACAACGCTCTCTCACTCCTTTGCACTCCAAGCTCGCTCATGCGACGGAGGCCCCGAAAACAGAACCCACAGGGGCAGACTCTCGCCAAGATCGGCTACAGCAAGGAAATCCACGATCACCGCATGGAAGCTCGTGGAGCTTGAGTTGCCGCTTCGTAGCCTGCCGGGACAACTCACGAGGCCTCCGCGACATCAGCTGACTGCAGGAGACACCCGAGTAAGCAGACTCACCTCGCCGATCTGGCACTCGGTCTGCCCATCGGAGCTCTCGCCACTGTCCAGCCCGCCGGCCAAGAAGGCGAACAAAAGCTCCCAGACAACAACAGACGCTCGAGTTCATCGAGGAAGTCAAACTCCCATCAGCAGCCAGCCAGAGTCAGCCACCCAACGAAGGGATGCAGCCACTCAGACCTCGGTAACAACTGAGCTGGAGGCTCCAGCTCAACGAGGTCCGGCAGAGAGTCCTCCCGAAGGAAGCCTAACTCCACCACTGTGGCTCCTGCCCGGGGTTCGCAGAACCAGAACGCTGCCTTCACTTCTCTGGAGCGAGTCTCCACGAGTTTACACCCAAATATCGAAATTAGACTGTAATAATAATCATGACACCTCCGAATAAATGACGTAGAAGTTTTACTAACATCGTCTGTCTCCAGTTCTTCTCGATGACCTACCCCAGCGCTGCAACTCCACTGTGCGATTTACACCTACCTAATAACGCAAGCTACCGAACACACACCGTTGCCGAGATAAATCTTTGTAAATACGCCCCGAGACACTGTTGTGGAAAACAAAATTTTTGAAAGCGCTTTTAGACGCAGTACTGCAAAGGTAAAGTATTGCAAATACTATCGCAGATATTTTGTTGCAAAGATAGTTTTCAAAAATTTATTTCAGGCATAGACTGCGAAATAGCAATTTTAGAAATATCCTCATACAAAATTAAAGTTTTGAAAATACTCTGAAACGCAGTGACAAAATGTGACTGTGGTGACAAAAAGGTTAATAATGCTCAAAGACACAGCGTTGCAAACATATTATATGTAAAAATCTCTTTCATACATAGACTGCGAAAGTGCAATAGAGAACATCCCCAGATACTGCGCTGCAAAGACGAAAATCTTGAAAACACCCTTAGGCACAGTGCTGCTGAAATTTAGTTTTCGAAGTACTCTCAGATTCCTCACTGAACAGATTAAGTTTAATACTCCCTAACACAGCGCTGTGAAGAACAATTTTTGGATAATGTTGTTAGACACAACGCCGCAAACATACAATTCTCTAAATACCCTCAGACACAGCCTTGCAAAGACATCATTTCTGCAAATTTCTTTACGACACTGTCTGCGGAGATGCAATTTTGAAAATATTACTAGGCACAGCGGTGCGAACATAACAATGTTGAAAACACTCTTATCCACAACAGTGCTGTGGAGATAAAGTTTTGAAAATGCGCTTCAGCGCAGTGACAAAAAGTTTGATAATGTTGTAAGACACAACATAGCAAATTACTATTTATAAAAATTCCTTTTGAACACAGACTGTGAAGGTCTGAGTTCATCCCCAGGAACAGCGCTGAGAAGACGAAAATATTGAAAATACTCTCAGGAACAGTGCTGCTGAGATAAGATTTTAAAAGGACTCTTAGACGCAGCTCTGCGCAGATTAAGTTTTATGCTCCCTAATACAGCGCTGCAAAGAAAATTGTTTGTATAATGTTGTTAGACACAGCGCTGCAAATATACAGTTCTGTAAATACTTTCACAGACGCAGGCTTGCAAAGACATGATTTTTGGAAATTTCTTTAAGATACCCTCTGCGAAGATACATTTTTGAAAATATTACTAGGCACAGCGGTAAGAAGCTAAAGATTTTGAAAACACTCTTAACCACAGTGCTGCGGAGATAAAGTTTTGAGAATGCTCTTAAGCGCAGTGACAAAAAGTGGCTGTGGTGACAAAAAGTTTGATAATATTCTAAGACTCAGCGTTGCAAATTAATATTTGTAATAATTTATTTCGAACACAGCCTGCGAAGGTGCAACGTCGAGAGTATCCCCAGGTAGAGCGCTGCGAAGACGAAAATATTGAAAATACTCTCAGGAACAGTGCTGCTAAGATAAGATTTTTAAAGTACTCTCAGACGCGGCACTGCGCAGATTAAGTTTTATACTCCCGAACACAGTGCAGCAAAGACAAAATTTGTGATGATGCTCTAAGATACAGCGCTGCAAATATTTAGTTCTATGAATACCCTCATAGACACAGCCTTGCAAAGACACCATTGTTGCAAATTTCTTTCAGACGCTGTCTGCGAAGCCGAAATTTTTAAAATATCCGTGGGAACAACACAGCGAAGGTAAAATTTTGAAAACACTCTCAACGACACCACTGTGGATATGAAGATTTGAACTTACTTTCCGACTCAAGGCTGTAGTGATAAAGTTAATGTACTGATAATGTTATTAATGTTAGTACTGATACAGCGCAGTGGACATAGAGGTTTGGATGACCCGTTGCAGGTACATTGCTGCAAAGCTGAAGTTTTAAGAAATCCCTTCATAGCGCTGGAGGAAGGAATTTAAAAAAAACCCTTATTCGCCACAATGCTAAGAAGATCTAATTTCAATACATATTCTTTCGGTTTTCGTTTTCTCACGGTGTTGCCTGTATGAATAGACCAAGGTTGTATGAAGGACGCTTGAATTCTATGCCGTCGTAGGTTCTCGTAATTAATTTGTATACTTTGTGTTTACATAAAACAATTTTAAAAGTATTGTTTGTTCATCGAACTTTGAAGATTCCGATGATAATATTGTAAAATTGGGTCATCGGATTAATATCGAAATAAGGTAGAGTGAAAAATTATATAAATTTGGCGCCTGTTTCTGTTGCGCATGCACGGCGCAAGCAGGGGTGTCGTTCGCGCAGTTTGACGAATAGCATTTTGCATATCCCCTCCATCGGCCGTCGCACCGCAGAATTATTCTTTTCTTTCAGTATTACGAAACGCAGTGAATAGTGTGACATATTTTTGTGAATCTTCTACAACAGGTTTCTTTATAGATTGGCTACTGATAATTGGATAGTTGTTTACGTTTTAACAATCAACCATTACAGTATTCATAACTATTCTTAATTACCACTTTTTTCTTTTATTTTTATATTCAGTTTTTATCGTTAGTATTATCACTAAGTTACGTTTATTACTAAGTTTATTGCTAAGGTGTATTGTGGTTTTTCCAACATTCTGAACTTTTTTCCCTACGAGTGTCAGTGCTGTAAAGAAATTAATGAAGATGCCTGGTGGACGCAGAGCGCATAGACGGATCCCGGCGTCAGAAAAAATCAAGAACGGGAGAAAGTATGAAAAGAGTGGAGAGTCCCGCGACGGAACAACGATGTAAGTGAAAACAATAACTTATATTTTTTCGGGCATGTTAAAGACCGACGTAACTAGACGCGACTTTAACGCAGGGCGAAATAACGAACATCGGGCTGGATTGAACAGTGTTGATTTATTAACAGTAGTGGAGTAGAAACGAACGTGACAATAAACTCGGAGAATAATAATAATAATAGGAGGTATAATAACTTAGAAAATACAACTACACGCGGACTTCACTCTGATACTCTTTCTCGCAACTTCCTTCGCTCGCTACGACGTAACACGTCCAAATACTCCAAATTGCTCTCTCTCTATCTCTCGACGTAATACGTCCAAACGCTACGACAGCTCTCGCACGACTCCCGCTCTCTCGCAACCGGCTCCGACGCTCACGCGCGCTCGCGCCTGTTGCTGCGGGAGGGTTTCTTCCCGCCGCCAACTCGCTTGGGAGGGCGCTAGTTCGCGCATGCCCTAGCCGGCCTTAACATTCGGCCATCCTTTAAGACGTTCGTCCTCGAACGTTTGTTTCTGTTTTACTTGTTTTTGGTTTACTACTAATTATCTTATTCACTACATTCATATTCCGCCAAATATTCAGGTCGACGTACGGTGCGTCCGGATCGTCGCGGCGACCGATCCTCGGAGACTTGACCGTTCGCGGGTATGTCTATCACATTTTTCTTCTCAGGAACACGGTTGCACATTTTAATGGCTCGATAATTGGTACAATTTACACTTTCGTCTTCCTCGCTCGTTTTCGGGCCTGAATCGTTCGTGGGATTTCTGGCCTCGTTAATGTGACTGCGCTCACTACCAGGGTCGCTATCGGAGGCTGCGTCCTCTTCTCCGGACTCCACCGCCTCGGGTTCCCATAACTTGAGTTGCTCTGCGTGTGCGGTCGAAACGTAACGTCGCCCCTCTTCGGTTGAGCCCAAATCGCACACCCGATATGTGTCTCCGGGCAATGCGGCTATGATCACGAGCGGTCCACGATACCGTGGTCGGAGTTTGCTGGACTCGCCAGGCACCGAAGGGTTGACTTTCCTAAATACGAGGCTTCCCACGCAAAAATTGGCGTGGCGTTGTCGGTGCTGGTCGAACCGCTGCTTCATCCTCGTCTGCCCTTCCACGATACGCTCCCGTGCCCGCTCCCGAAGTGCTTCTGGCCGCCCGTAGCTTCCGCCACCCTCATCGGCGATCTGACGTAGCGCTCCTTCGCCCCGACGCGGCAAATAACCGTAGAGCAATTCGAAGGGCGACTTCCCCGTCGCCGCATTCTGCATTTCGTTTAGGTCACTCTGGACACGATTGAGTGTTCGGTCCCACGTCCGCCCTTCATCCTTCTCCAGGTTACTGCGCAGAGCTGGAAGCAGCACGGCGTTCCAACGCTCGACCTGGCCGTTCGCTCGGGGGTGTCTCGCGAGTTCACCACAGGCTGGATCCCGTATTGTTGGCAGAAGGCGTCGAAACCCCTCGACACGAAGCACGTTCGCCTGTCGGATATGAGTAGGCGCGGCGCGCCATAGTTATTCACCAACTCCTCCAAATGGCGCAACAAATTACGAGTCTTTGTGTCCACGACGGCTCGCAACACCACGAATTTGGTCAAACTATCCACCATTACGAGGACATGTTTGTTACCGCGCGCACTCGTTACAAACGGCCCTAGTTGGTCTATATGTACCCTTTCAAACGGACGACTCTCAGGTGGAATGGGGTGTAACGTACCCGCTTGCAGACCCGGCCTCGTCTTGTTCGCTGCGCATTGCAAACACGCTCTTATATGCTGACGGACATACGCTTTCATTCTAGGAAAATAATAATGTTCACGCATCCGCGCTACCACCCGCTCGACACCCGCATGACTCTTCAGGTCATGGAATCGTACCACGAGCCCCTTTTGCATGGGACGTGGCACCACGTACCGTAACCCGTCTCCTACACGACGATAGAGCACCCCGTTCTTTAACTCTAGCTCGTTCACGCGACCCTTTTCCTCCACCGTCCACCGATTTTTTTGTTTCTCTAATATTTCTTTTTTTCTTTTCAGGTCCTCATCGCAGTATTGGTACATCCGCACCGCATCTTCTTCATTCAACAACGTCGAGACTTGGCGCGGTTCCGGGATGTTCGGGTCCTCAACCGGGGCTCGGCTTAGCGCGTCCACATGAGCTAGCTTTTCGCCCGCGCGATGTACAATTCTAAAAGTGTATTCGCTGAGTAAATCGACCCACCTTATAATTTGAGGGTTCAGCGTCCTTTGTGTGTTCAGATTAATCAAGGCATGGCAATCGGTGACGATGGTAAACTCAATATTCGCTAATAGGGTGCGCAATCGCTGGACGGCCCACACTACCGCCAGCAGCTCGAGCCTGCTGCTGTGGTAATTGCGTTCGACCTCGCTCGTACGCCGACTAATGGCGTATACTAGTCGAAGATTGCCCGACGCGTCCTTTTGCATAAGCATGGCGCCCAATCCCATGGCGCTCGCGTCGGTATGCAATTCGGTGAGCGCTTTCGGGTTGAAGGTTTGCAACACCGGTTGCTCGGACAATCTTTGACGTAGTTCCAGAAAGGCCGCTTGTTGGGGCTCCTCCCACTCAAATGCTCCTCCCTTTTTTAATAGACGCGTTAGTGGCTCCGCGATACGCGCGAACTGCGGGACGAATTTCCTAAAATAACTGGTTAATCCTAAATAACGCCGCACCTCGTGCACGCTTCGAGGCTGCGGGAAGTCGTGAATCGCTGCGACTTTTACTTCGCCCGGCTCAACGCCTCTCTCGGACAATTCGTGTCCCAAGTACGAAACTCTTTTAAACAAAAATCTACATTTATTTAATTTAATAGTCAGACCTGCCATTAGTAGTGCCGCCAGTACCTCTCTCAGTTTTTCTTTTAACGCCGGCCAATCTTTTCCGGGTAGAAGTATATCGTCGAGATAATACATAACCACCTCGTTACGCAGAGGTCCGAGAGCTCTCTGCATCACCTTTGAGAAGAACGCCGGTCCGTTCATCAGGCCAAACACCATCCGAGTAAATTCGGCGGTTTCGTCTGGCGTTATTATGGCAGTCCGCTCCCGGGCCTCTTCGCTGAGGGGAATCTGTAAGTAACCATGAGCTAAGTTAAGTACGATAAACAGCGAGCTATCGCGTATCTGAGCAAGATGATCCTCTATGTTAGGCAAGGGAAAATGGACTCGCTTGGTCTGACTATTTAACTTCCTAAAATCTACGCAGAGTCGTGACTCGCCATTTTTCTTTTTGACTAATAGGACAGGACTCGCATATGGCGACTCCGTGTCCGTGACAATCCCCGCCGCTCGCCATTCGGCCAGAATACGTTTTATTTCATTTCGCTCACGCTCGGTCGCACGATACGGCTTACACGATACGGGTTTCGCGCCTTCTTCGGCCTCGATAGTCATCTCGACGTTCTTCGCTCGACCCAGCTCTTGCAGACTCGTTGACACACAGTCCCGAAATTCGTTGATGGTGTCGCACAGGTCTCGTACCACCTCCGCTGGCTGCTCCGGCCCGACGCTAAGCTCGTCCACCGTGATCGGCTCCCTCAAGACCAGCTGTCGATCGACCACCGGCAGACGTTCAAGATGACCATGCACCAGCTGCGTGTCGTCCGGCCTCACCGTCTGTTCGCGAAGTCCCAAATTGAGAACCGGAATGGTGTGTTCCGCTCGTGGACACACAACGTCAATGAAATTCATCGACAGCGGCGGCAACGTCATACCCTCGAGCGTTGTTGCAGGCCTCGGTTCCGCCTCCAGCTCATCCGCCCTCGGGGTCTGCTGCGTGAACGTTAGAGTACCTCCAACCTACCGGTAGTCGACGGTCGGATGGTCCGTGAAGCTGCGTCCTATAATTGCATCCACCGCTTGGGTGTTGTCGGGTACAACACGGAGCAATATTTCCGGCACCTCCACTCCCTCGATGCTGACTGGGGCTCTCACAACCCCTGGGCTCGTGACAGTATACTCAGGCGGTCCGAACCCCTTTAGCGTTTTGGCCGCGCCCTCCATGACGAACCGCTCCATCAGGACTCGCGTAGCCCGGATCGTGCATTCCGAGCTCCCCGGGTCAATAAATGCCGCCAGCTCCCTTCCGTTGACCCTCGCTGTTTTAAGGTATTTTGCGCTGCGGACTCACTCACATGACCGATGGCTTGGACGCTCGCTTCTCCCGTCGCCGGGCACCTTCGGCTGATGTGGCCTCGTCCGCCACACTGATAGCATGTCAACTCTTTCCTGGGCGCCGGATACACTCTCGCCAAATGACCGTCCTTTCCGCAGTTATAGCAGCGCCTCGATGGAACCTCGCTGTCTCGTGCACCTGGCCGCGTAGGAAGGTGTCGGACGCCCTCCTCGCTGTCCACCTTTTTTACTGGACCTGACGACGCCTGCGTCTTCACTGTCAAAGGCTCGCGCGTGGCACGGATCCTGTCACTGCGTTGACCCAGAATGTGTTCCGAATACTGCAGGCTATGCAGCAGCGCGTTCGCAGTGTAGTGTTCTGCTGGCATCACTGCGCTGGCCAACTCTCTGGACCACAGGCCCACTAGCACTTCTGCTTTTACTTCACGAAAGCTGAGGGGTAACCGCGCACAGCCTCACTTTCGCGTGGAAATATACGGAGAGCGATTCCGTTTTTCCCTGAGTACGAGCCCTCATACGCGCGAAACGCGTCGACACGTCGTCACTTGTTACAAAAGTCTCCCGGAACGCATCTCGAAACCCTTTCCACGAGGTTAATTCACTAGATTGTCCACGAAACCAATCACGAGCACCTTCACGTAAGTGCATTCTCGCCGCTTCGAACACGTAATCGTTTGGCCACTGGTGCAATCGTTGCATCGATTCAAGATTGTTTATCCACTCACGCGCTCGCGCACTATTACCGTTCCCATTAAACGTCTCAATGTTTTTTGACAGATCTGGAATCATGTGTAGCAGTGGGATCGGCGTCCCTGTCGTCGCCGGCACCGGCGCCGTGGGCTGTCGCGGGGCGACATGTCCCGCCAGAAGCTGTGCGAGCAGCTCGTCCTTATCCCCATTAACCAACAATTTTCGAAACGCGTCCGTTAAAGCCGCGTGCGCGGGCTCAATCATGGACGATTGCCGCGGTGGGGGATCGCGCAGTCCGCTCGTCGACGCGGATTCCCCCCCACTCCGTTCGTTTACCGGCACTCGCGGCGCTGGCGCACGTTCGTCGTCGCTCTCATAGCAAGATGGCGGGCTGCGTCGCGTGGCCGGCTCGTCGCCCGCGATGCCCGTTGGGTCGCCATCTTGCACCCGACCGGCGCCCGTTCCTCCCTCGCTATAACGTCCCGGCGCTCGCACACGCGCCCCCGTCTCTTCCGACCATCCGCGACCGCGTCCTCGACCGAGAGTTCGATCAAGCCCCATCCTTATTAACTCGTCGCGCACAAATGTTTCAAAAATGGACTCGTCCACCATGGACCGCGTGGTCGCTCGCTCGCTCCGACGCGACACACACACGCGCACTCCCTCGAGCGTACCGTCTTTACTCCGATTCACTCGATCCCTCGGATCCCACAGATCCTTTCGAATCCCACTTCTGATATGTTAAAGACCGACGTAACTAGACGCGACTTTAACAGGCACGTCGACTGATCATTTTTTTGTTGCTTTTGAACTTATTTCCCCTTGTTGTTGCTGTTAGCAAACGATGATCGATGGACATTTAATAAATTCGAAATTCGAATCAGCATTCTAGTTATATAGTCATCATTATCTTGCGCTGCATTGGCCGGTGTTATAATTTCAAATTCATTATTCTCTTTGTGAGAACCCGGCAATGACGTGAGTGCGAGAGAGATAAGCTGCAGGTATGGCTCTCTCTCTCTCTCTCTCTCTCTCTCTCTCTCTCTCTCTCTCTCTCTCTCTCCCTCTCCCTCTCTCCCTCTCTCCCTCACTCCCTCTCTCCCTCTCTCCCTCTCTCCCTCTCTCTCCCTCACTCCCTCACTCCCTGTCTCCCTCTCTCTCCCTCTCTCCCTCTCTCACCCTCTCACCTTCGGGCGTGCGCCCGATGCAGTCGGGCGCACGCGGTTGAAGATTTTTTTCTTCCCGCATGCTGTTTGAGCAATAATTTTTTTCATTTTTTCTCGCCCACGGGGATGATCGGTAGATACGATATATTCTATACCTCTTAGTCAGCACATATGATTGCTGTGTTAAACGGTCGTTTCGCTTATGGGAATTGGCAACTTGCAGAAAGAAAAAAAAAACCATTTTTAAATTCTGTGCAATTGTGTTATCAGAGCGAATTTTTATTCTCAATTTTGAAAGCGTAATAATATTCGTTTGTCATTTTCTCATTAGAAAATGACTAATATCACAGAAAATGACCTTGCTCCGAAAGTAACATAATCCATTATTTGACCCGGTTTTTTGTCTGACCAATGAAGGGTATTTAAAAAATTTTATACCACAGTGTATTTCCAATATTTCTTTAAGGCCTTAGGCTACAGTGACGGGTATAAAATCATGTGCGAATTTAACATTTATTTTTCATATGAAAAGGTGTTTCACTCATAAAGTTAATTACACATCTATTTAGTATGAATATCAAGCTGTTAGAAGATATATATTTATATTTTTCGATGTACAAAATGGCCGACTACCAATATTTTATTTTGTTATCTTTTTTTTAAGCGCTCCGCGAACTGACATTTAGCATCCACAATTTTTTACCTAGAACAAAAAACAAAAATTCTCGTCAATGTACATTAGAATACATAGAAAAGTAGGTACGTAATTCAAAAAATATTATTTGTTCAAAAGTTGTAGGCATACGAACTTAAGCAATGAATTATCAGTGAAAAATTTCGTTATAACTGCTCATAAACTGCTCATAAAATGAAAAGTTTTCGAATAAGGCGTCTGGCCACCTTGGCCGATCGAAAAATGGGTATATTTAAAAAAAAATAATAAACTTGAAAGTATGGGCCTCAATACTTTTATTTTTTTGCACAACGTCAGAAAGGGCTTTAAGAATAACGTTAATGAATTTCCGTTCAAAATATTAAAAAATGGCGCCGTTATGCTGTTACCCGGTCATGTCCCATCAGAAAAAAAATCAGCTCATTCGTGAGTAGTGTCGCTACAATGTAGCGTAGCGGTTTTTTTTCGACCATTAAAAAAATTATGGTGAGCCGAAGAAAACAATTGTATTTTTCACCGACCTTTTTCGAGCAAAAACAATAATAAAAAAAAACTAATCAAGTTATCGCAAAAATCCTACGTGACATTTTAGATAATGTTTCTAAAAGTATTGTGTAAAAATTTTAAAGCAATCGGACCGATAGTCTACAATATTTCGATAGTACTAGTTCAAAAAATGTAGTTACGACATAACGCAGAACAGCTGCGTGAGCTAAACCGTGCGAGTTATAAATACGGATCGAACCGCATGGTCGACCGCCCGCAACGGCTCAACCTTTCGTGCCGAAAAATAAGTGAAACTTGGTCAATTTTGCGTTTTTCAATACGTACTATGGCTTACATTGTTCTTAACAGTTCAAGGTTTATTTTTAAAAATAATAAAAAAATTAACAACAAAATTACATCGTGGCCAGATGCCTTAATCAGAAATTCCGTACGTATTTCTCTGCGAAATGGAATTAGGAACATACATTTTTTATTTGAATAAATCGAGTGAAAATTGTTGAAGTCATTTGTCACGCAAATTGCAAAAAAGCTGTTTGGAATAGTTGGCCATTTTGTACATCGAAAAAAAAATATATATCTTCTAACAGCTTGATATTCATATTAAATAGATGTGTAATTAATTTTATGAGTGAATAAGTTTTTCATACGAAAAAAAATTGTTAAATTCGTACATGATTTTTTACCCGTTACTGTGGCCTAAGGCCTTAATATGAAAATTCTGTTCTGCTAAATTTGAGAATCTGCAACGAACAGCACTGACGACGCGGCAAGACGGTACGATTGCAAGTAACGGAACGGACAGTATCGTGCATGTCTACGGAATTGTAACAGTGCATTGTTGCATTACAATTCTTTTATGAGATCACATGAAATGTAATGCATGATGTATAATTGTACATAGCAAGCCCAACCCGGACGCGAAGGAGGACTTCGCAGCGCCATGCAGCGCCCGTGGAGCCTGCTAGTGAAAAAAAAAGCGGAATAAGCGGAGAAAAGGTGAAATATTGTAGATGATGAAAATTGAAAAACGACTTTGCAAATTCTAAAAAACAGGAATGTTACACTAATTACGGTTGATTACAGTAATGATCAGGAGAGCTCGTGCTCGGTTGCGGACAGCGCAGAGCAATACGCTAAAGCAAACGTGAGTAGTAAGGTTAGGCCGATTCTAACGCAAAGGGTGGTCACCGGGTTGAGGGGAGGTCGCCGGGTGCATGTGACTTCACAGGGGGGCCTCGGTGGAGGGGGTAGCCATGGTCCGTGGAGCGGCTGGCGGGGAAGCCAGCGTCGATGAGTGTTTTGTGTGAGTGTGTCTGTGTGTGTGTGTGTGTGTGTGTGTGCGCGTGTGAGTGCGTGCGTGCGCGCGCGCGCGTGTGTGTGTGTGTGTGTGTGTGTGGGCGTGTGTGAGTGTGTGTGTGTGTGTGAGTATGTGTATGACGACAATATATGGGTAGAAAATTTTCGGTAATATGAAAACGTTAGGTGCCACATGAAGGGCGGCTTTTCAAAGCCCCCTAATTTATGGCACGTAGGTGCGGTGCCTTGGTTTCGTGTCCGAAATCCTTAAAACATTTACATGCGTGTCCACTCCTGTCACGAGTCTCGCCAACACTTTAGACAGGTGTTGACAAGTCAGGATTTCTTAGAAAAAACTATAAACTTGAGGGATCAAAGGCGGTGACCGCGGATGGACCACTTGAGCGACACTCTTGAAAAGTGTAATCGAGGTCTCCATTCCGAAATATAACGTCAAGATGTCGCCATGTGCGAGTATGTACGCAGTGCATCCAACCAAGCAGGTATTCTTTGAACGAGTTTGAACTTGTTTTTCATGATTGGAAAAGTGGGGGAGAAGATTGAAAAATTGAGTGGGAGGATTACGACGAGGGTCAATGGCTTTGACTGCGGATGGAACGCTTGAGCACGGCTGCACTCTTGAAAAAAACGTCTCAATACATCTCGGTTGCATTCCGAAATATAACGTCAAGATGTGCGCATACGAAAAAAAAATTTTTTTTTGTAGGGGGAGCCATATGGATCGGCTGTGCTCAAATGTTTGTATGCGTGTCCACTCTTGTCACGAGTCTCGCCAACACTTTAGACAGGTCTCGACAAGTCAGGATTTCTTACAAAAACTATAAACTTGAGGGATCAAAGGCGGTGACCGCGGATGGACCACTTGAGCTGCAGGACCCATAAAATCTTTTGACCCGATGCATTCCGACTTCCTGTTATTTGTCTCATGTTCCTCGACCAATCTACGCGTTATCGGGAAACTCCGTTTTCCCGAGAGAGGGCCGATTTTTTTCCCCCGAAGAGCCTTTGTAATGAGCCGCCATGCTCAAATCTGGCCGCACTTTGCATGAAGCAGTCAGACTGTTAACATCGTGAAAGTTTTTTCGTACTCGTCAACATGGAGCAAATATTGCACGACCAAGCCGTGCTTTAACGCTCGTTCGAAGATTTTGCCCCGTGGGAGCAACGATGCATCGAGTTCATTGAAGGGCTGGAAACGCAAAGCCGGATTAAGCGCCCGCGATTATTAATTGGATATCAACAGTCCCTAATAGCCCAAATAGCGCGTCTGGAAGGATTGAGGAATTCGGTGCGGAGTCGTTTCATACACACGGGCGCAGGACATGGTGTTCATGAGTTAATCTGGCGAGAGATTGAAACATCCTTCGAGAGTCGGATACTGACCGGTTCCATCATCAATCGCAGCCACATCGAGCCGAGACACTTCCTAAATGATGCTCGCGTCCTAGTGCTTCAACATGTGCAAAATATTATCAGCAAGCATAACAGCATCAAAATCAATACAGTGTTTAATGGTGAATTCGCGAGTGGTGACAAACATGCGAATAAAAGTGTCAACACGCGAAACTGCGAACTATTGAGCACAAGCGATTTAAACGAGTGGTATGAACAGCGTGTTATGGAGCCCACATTAACATTACTCGATGAATTTCAAGAACGTGATAGTGGCTGGGCTCTGCAGAAAATACTTAACCTCACGATAAATGTGAATAAGTATAATCCGATGCGTGCAGGGTGCTCCATATCATTGCCGCGGGAAATAATGATGAAGAGGGCTGTGGTTAACGTTAAATTCAAAGATAATGCATGTTTCGCATGGGCAGTTGTCGCTGCTCTATACCCGGCTGAACGGGACAGTGCCCGTCCATCGTCTTACCCTCATTATTCGAGAGTACTGAAACTCCAGGATATCGAATTCCCGGTGACGCTACATCAAATTAAAAAATTTGAATTTCATAACAATGTATCCATCAACGTGTATACCACCACCACCAAAAAGGACATTGTTCCGATACGAGTCACGCAACACAAGAAGGAAAAGTACATCAATTTGCTGTACATGGAGGATACTCAGGACAACAATATGGGGCATTTCGTATGGATCATGAACTTGTCGAGACTCGGGACGAAGCAACTGAGCAAAAGCAATCGGTGTGTAAATTTAACATTATTAATACATAATTATATATCTACTAAATGAAAAAAAAATGTTTTGCAGGTGTTTGCACCACTTCGGATCAGAGGAAAGATTGCAATCACATGAGGTCGATTGTGGAGCAATAAATGACTGTGCGATCCGACTACCAAACGACACCAACAAGTGGCTCCAGTTCAGCAACTTTAGCCGGAAAGAGCGACATCCCTTCCATGTGTATGCTGATTTGGAGTGTGTGTTGGCAAAGACCGATGGGGAGAACCTAGCGAAAGGTATGTATCAACACCATGAAGTATTTAGTATCGGATATTACGTGTGTTGTCAGTATAACGATTCATTATCTTCATATCACTCGCGTCGCAGTGCCGATTGTGTATCATGGTTTGTCAAAGAACTAAAAAATCTAGCACTGCGGATAAAATAACTTTTCTGTGATAATGTACCAATGGGGCATTTAAGACCGAGTGAGTGGGCTAGTTTTCGAGCAGCGACTTAATGTCACATATGTGAGAAACCATTTGCGCATGAAGATGCACGCGTTCGAGATCATTGCCATCTGACTGGGCGCTGTAGAGGCCCTGCCCATTCCAACTGCAACTTAAATTACAAACAATAATTTTTCATTCCAGTAGTTTTCCACAATGTTTCCGGTTATCACGCACATTTTATAATCAAGGAAGTAGCCACAGCGTTCGAAGGAACAACCAATATGCTTCCAATCACGAAGGAGAAATACATCTCATTCACGAAGCATGTTGAAATTACAGACGATTTAAAACACAAGATCCAATTTAAGATCTCATTCTTGACCGAGGATAAACTCAAAATTTTACGCACACAATTCCCAACTCTCTCGACAGACGATTTCAATTTGCTGACGCGAAAAGGGGTCTTCCCTTATGAATATATTGATGACGTGACGAAGCTAGACGGCACTTGCCTACCATCACGTGACGCATTTTACAGTTCCCTGACAGATGCTACAATATATGAGAGCGAGTACGCACATGCTGAGAAAGTTTGGGAGCGGTTCTCCACTCGAACGCTGGATGACTATAGCGATTTTTATCTGAAGACAGATGTCTTGTTATTAGCCGATATTTTCGAAGATTTCGAAACACATGCGTTGAGAGCTATGGCCTAGATCCCGCGTATTACTATACATTGCCGGGGTATACCTGGGATGCAATGTTAAAACACTCGAATGTCAAGTTTGAATTACTAACTGACATCGACATGGTTTTATTCGTTGAGCGGGGTATACGCGGTGGTCTGAGCCAATGCTCGAACCGATATGCACACGCTAATAACAAGTATATGGAGTCGTTTGACCCATCGAAAGCATCATCATACTTGATGTATTTTGATGTCAATAGTTTGTATGGATGGGCAATGTACCAACCCTTGCCATATGCAGATTTTCGATGGGTCAACGGCGTGTCCAATTTTGATCCATCATGCATCGCGCTAGACTCACCTATAGGCTACATCTTTGAAGTCGACTTGGAATATCCGCGATCTCTACATGATGCGCACAAAGACCTGCCGTTTTGTCAAATACATGAAACACCGCCAGGTAAGCAGGGGGAAAAGCTGTTGGCAACCGTCTGCGATAAAAACCGCTACGTCATACACTACCGGAATTTAAAACAGTGCTTACGCCATGGACTTTGCCTCAGGAAAATCCATAGAGTCCTACAGTGTACACAATCGCCATGGCTGCGTTCGTATATTGAGTTCAATACCCAGTTTCGAACGCTTGCCAAAAACGATTTCGAAAAGAATTTATTCAAATTAATGAATAATGCGTTCTTTGGCACACGATGGAGAATGTGCGCAATCATGTAGATGTAAAGCTTTTAACAAAATGGGAGGGCAGGTATGGCGCAGAGGCAATGATTGCGAAGCCAAACTTCCACAGCCGAAGTGTTTTTTCGGAAAACCTCGTTGCCGTGGAATTGCGCAATCTCGAGATGAAATTCAACAAGCCGATATATGTGGGTATGTACATACTCGACATATCCAAAACGTGATTGTATGGATTTCATCACGAGTATATGGTACCTCTGTATCGAGATAAATGTAAAGTCATGTATACCGTAACGGATAGTCTCATATATGACATTTAGAGCGATGATATATATGCCGACATGAAGCGCAACATTTCAAAATTCGATACAAGCGATTATTCGGCGGACAATAGGTATGGTATACCGCTCGTCAACAAGAA
Source organism: Ophion slaviceki (assembly GCA_944452715.1). Lineage (NCBI taxonomy): Eukaryota > Metazoa > Arthropoda > Insecta > Hymenoptera > Ichneumonidae > Ophion > Ophion slaviceki. The sequence goes on along the minus strand of OX101795.1, from coordinate 7,067,075 downwards.
GGTGCCCGGTCTCATGAAGGACGAATGTAATGGAGCAATTATGACCGAATTTATTGGACTTCGATCGAAAATGTACGCGACACGTGTCGAGGGTAAGAAATACACGAAAAAAGTTAAAGGTGTCAAGAGTAGCGTTGTGGCTAGGACAATCACGTTTAACGATTATGCTCAATGCTTGAAGGAAAATATTGAAATGGAGCGTAGTCAAACGTGCATTCGATCAAAATTACACCAAGTCTACACCATTGGCGAGACGAAAATTGATCTGAGTCCTCATGACGATAAGCGGTATATCATACCTGGGACCTCTGATACCCTACCATGGGGGCATTATAGAATACCGTCGTAAAAAGTCTTGTAATTTTTTTATTCTACAACCGTGATGTGAAATTGTGTACATTTTTGTGAATATCGATGGATAAAACTCCTGAAAATTATGTATATACTGTGTTCACTCGATGTATGTGTTTAAAATATGTTTGGTGTTGTAAATATTTAATCGTGTAAGAATGGATTTATTATTTTCTGTAAATAAAGAAACGGACTTTTTATAATCCCATGTGTTTATTCACTCTATCCATCTCCTCGTACCCACGTTCCACGAAAAAACATGCATGAGGGGTTCAAAGAGTTTCAAGCAACTTTTTACGACGTTCATGAGCCGTTTGAAGATGTTCGTGAGACGTTCAAGAGACTTTCGAAAACGTTCATAAGACGTTTGAAGACATTCATGAGAGGTTCGAAGACGTTCAAGAGATCTGTGACGATATTCATAATACGTTTGAAGACATCAACGAGGGGTTCGCCGACGTTTTAGGGACTTTCACAAACATTCACGAGGGGTTTGAAGACGTTTAAGAAACTTTTGAAGATATTCAAGAGATCTTTAACGACATTCATAATACGTTTGAAGACATCGATGAGGGGGTCGACGACGTTTTAGAGACTTTCAAAGACATTTACGAGGGGTTTGAAGACGTTCAAGATACTTTCGAATACGTACTAAAGACTTTTGACGACATTCATAACACGTTTGAAGACATTCATGAGGGGTTTGAAGACGCTTGAGAAACTTTCAAAGACATTCACGAGGGGCTCGAAGACGTTCAAGAGACTTTTGACGACATTCACAATACGGTTGAAGATGCTTAAGAGACTTTCACAGACATTCACGAGGGGTTTGAAGACGTTCAAGAAACTTTTGAAGATATTCAAGAGATCTTTAACGACATTCATAATACGTTTGAAGACATCGATGAGGGGGTCGACGACGTTTTAGAGACTTTCAAAGACATTCACGAGGGGTTTGAAGACGTTCAAGATACTTTTGAATACGTTCTAAAGACTTTCGACGACATTCATAATACGTTTGAAGACATTCATGAGGGGTTTGAAGACGCTTGAGAGACTTTTAAAGACATTCACGAGGGGTTCGAAGACGTTCAAGAGACTTTTGACGACATTCACAATACGGTTGAAGATGCTTAAGAGACTTTCACAGACATTCACGAGGGGTTTGAAGACGTTCAAGAAACTGTCAAAGACATTCAAGAGATCTTTGACGACATTCATAATACGTTTGAAGACATCGATGAGGGGGTCGACGACGTTTTAGAGACTTTCAAAGACATTCACGAGGGGTTTGAAGACGTTCAAGATACTTTTGAATACGTTCTAAAGACTTTCGACGACATTCATAATACGTTTGAAGACATTCATGAGGGGTTTGAAGACGCTTGAGAGACTTTTAAAGACATTCACGAGGGGTTCGAAGACGTTCAAGAGACTTTTGACGACATTCACAATCCTTTTTTCAGACATTCATGAGGGGTTCGAAGACGCTTAAGAGACCTTCAAAGACATTCGTGAGTGGTTAGAAGACGTTCAAGAGGCTTTCGAAGACGTTCAATAGATCTTCGACGACATGAAAGTCTTTGGTTTATGGATGTCATCGAAAGTCTCTTGAATGTCGTCCATGATCTATTGAACGTCTTCGAAAGCCTCTTGAACGTCTTCTAACCACTCGCGAATGTCTTTGAATGTCTCTTAATCGTCTTCGAACCCCTCATGAATGTCTGAAAAAAGGATTGTGAATGTCGTCAAGTCTCTTGAACGTCTTCGAGCCCCTCGTGAATGTCTTTAAAAGTCTCTCAAGCGTCTTCAAACCTCTCATGAATGTCTTCAAACGTATCATGAATGTCGTCGAAAGTCTTTAGAACGTATTCGAAAGTATCTTGAACGTCTTCAAACCCCTCGTGAATGTCTTTGAAAGTGTCTAAAACGTCGTCGACCCCCTCATCGATGTCTTCAAACGTATTATGAATGTCGTTAAAGATCTCTTGAATGTCTTCGAAAGTTTCTTGAACGTCTTCAAACCCCTCGTGAATGTTTGTGAAAGTCTCTAAAACGTCGGCGAACCCCTCGTTGATGTCTTCAAACGTATTGTGAATATCGTCACAGATCTCTTGAACGTCTTCGAACCTCTCATGAATGTCTTCATACGTCTTATGAACGTTTTCGAAAGTATCTTGAACGTCTCACGAACATCTTCAAACGGCTCATGAACGTCGTAAAAAGTTGCTTGAAACTCTTTGAACCCCTCATGCAAGTTTTTTCGTGGAACGTGGGTACGAGGAGATGGATAGAGTGAATAAACACATGGGATTATAAAAAGTCCGTTTCTTTATTTACAGAAAATAATAAATCCATTCTTACGCGATTAAATATTTACAACAACAAACATAATTTTAACACATACATCGTGTGAACACAATATATATATATAATTTTCACGAGTGTTATGCATCGATATTCACAAAAATGTACACAATTTCACATAACGGTTGTACAATAAAAAAATTTACAAAACTTTTTACGCCGGTATTCTATTATGCCCCCATGGTAGGGTATCAGAGGTCCCACCTATGAAATACCGCTTATCGTCATGTGGGCTCAAAGCAATTTTTGTCTCACGGATGGTGTAGACCTTATGCAACTTTGATCGAATGCACGTTTGATTACGCTCCATTTCAACTTCTTCATTCAAGCATCGAGCATAATCGTCAAACGTGATTGTCCTAGCCACAACGCTACTCTTGACACCTTTAACTTTTTTCGTGTATTTCTTACCCTCGACACGTGTCGCGTACATTTTCGATCGAAGTCCAATAAATTCGGTAATAATTTCTCCATTACATTCGTCCTTCAGGAGACCGGGCACCTTCTTGTTGACGAGCGGTATACCATACCTATTGTCCGCCGAATAATCGCTTGTATCGAATTTTGAAATGTCGCGCTTCATGTCGGCATATATATCATCGCTCTCAATGTCATATATGAGACTATCCGTATCGGTATACATGACTTTACATTTATCTCGATACAGAGGTACCATATACTCATGATGAAAGCCATACAAGCACGTTTTGGATATGTTGAGTATGTACATACCCACATATATCGGCTTGTTGAATTTCACCTCGAGATTGCGCAATTCTACCGCAGCGAGGTTTTCCGAAAAAACACTTCGGCTGTGGAAGTTTGGCTTCGCAATCATTGCCTCTGCGCCATACCTGCCCTCCCATTTTATTAAAAGCTTTACATCTACATGATTGCGCACATTCTCCATCGTTTTGCCAAAGACCGCATTATTCATTAATTTGAATAAATTCAGTTCGAAATCGTTTTTGACAAGCGTTCGAAACTGGGTATTTAACTCAATATACGAACGCAGCCATGGCGATTGTGTAAACTGTAGGACTCTATGGATTTTCCTGAGGCAAAGTCTATGACGTAAGCACTGTTGCAAATTCCGGCAGTGTATGACGTAGCGCTTTTTCTCGCAGTCGGTTGCCAACAGCTTTTCCCCCTGCTAACCTGGCGGTTTGTCATGTATTGGACAAAACGGCAGGTCTTTGTGTGCATCATGTAGAGATCGCGGATATTCCAAGTCGACTTCAAGGATGTAGCATATAGGTGAGTCAAGCGCGATGCATGATGGAACAAAATTGGACACGTCGTTGACCTATCGAAAATCTGCATATGGCGAGGGTTAGCACAATGCCCATCCATACAAACTATTGACATCAAAATACATCAAGTATGATGATGCTTTCGATGGATCAAACGACTCCATGTACTTGTTATTAGCGTGTGCATATCGGTTCGAGCATTGGCTCAGACCACCGCGTATACCCCGCTCAACGAATAAAACCATGTCGATGTCAGTTAGTAATTCAAACTTAACATTCGAGTGTTTTAACATCGCATCCCAAGTATACCCCGGCAATGTGTAGTAATACGCGGAATCTAGGCCATAGCTCTCAACGCATGTATTTCGAAAGTTTTCGAAAATATCGGCTAATAACAAGACATCTGTCTTCAGATAAAAATCGCTATACTCACTCAGCGTTCGAATGGAGAACCGCTCCCAAACTTTCTCAGCATATGCGTATTAGCTCTCACATACTGCAGCATCTGTCAGGGAAGTGTAAAATGCGTCACGTGGTGGTAGGCAAGTGTCGTCTAGCTTGGTCACGTTGTCAATATATTCATAAGGGAAGACCCCTTTTCGTTTCAGCAAATTGAAATCGTCTGTCGAGAGAGTTGGGAATTGCGTGCGTAAAATGGTGAGTTTGTCTTCGGTCAAGAATGAGATCTTGTGTTTTGAATCGTCTGTAATTTCAACATGCTTCGTGAATGAGATGTATTTCTCCTTCGTGATTGGAAGCACATTGGTTGCTCCTTCGAAAGCTGTGGCTATTTCCTTGATTATAAAATGTGCGTCATAACCGGATAAATTGTGGAAAACTTCTGGTATGAAAAATGATTGTTTGTAATTTAAGTTGCCGTTGGAATGGGCAGGGCCTCTATAGCGCATAGTCAGATGGCAATGATCTCGAATGCGTGCATCTTCTTGCGCAAATGGTTTCTCACATATGTGACATTGAGTCGCTGCTCGATAACTAGCCCACTCACTCGGTGTTAAATGCCCCATTGGTACATTATCATAGAAAAGTTCTTTTATCCGCAGTGCTAGATTTTTTAGTTCTTCGACAAACCATGATATATAATCGGCACTGCGACGCGAGTGATATGAAGATAATTAATCGTCATACGAACAGCACACGTAATATCCGATACTAAATACTTCATGGTGTTGATACATATCTTTCGCTAGGTTCTCCCCATCGGTCTTTGCCAACACACACTCCAAATCAGTATACACAATGAAGGGATGTCGCTCTTTCCGGCTAAAGTTCCTGAACTGGAGCCACTTGTTGGTGTCGTTTGGTAGTCGGATCGCACAGTCATTTATTGCTCCACATCCTACCTCATGTGATTGCAATTTTTCCTCTGATCCGAAGTGGTGCAAACACCTGCAAAACATTTTTTTTTCATTTAGTAGATATATAATTATGTATTAATAATGTTAAATTTACACGCCAATCCCATATATATTTTGTATGCCCCTTTTTGCTCAGTTGCTTCGTCACGAGTCTCGACAAGTTCATGATCCATACGAAACACAGTAGGAGAAAAGCCCAAAAACCTGGCCAAAACCTCAAATGACCTTTGACGGGAATGAAAATTGGCTTACAGGGGTTTTCAAGGTCGCTGATTACGAATCTGAAAGCCAAATTATCGTAAACAAAATGGCCGATCCAATATGGCTGACATGAATGTTAAAAAGTTGCCAGATGTCGACAAAAATTGGTATTTACGGGTTTTCAAGGTCGCTGATTACGAATCCGCAAGCCAAATTATCGTAAAAAAAATGGCCGATCCAATATGGCCGACATGAACGTTAAAAAGTTACCAGATGTTGACAAAAATTGGTATATACGGGTTTTCAAGGTCGCTGATTACCAATCCGATATCTATTGTTTATAACTTGCAACAAAGAGCTTACAGCAAATTGTTATAAACAAAATGGCCGAGTATCCTGCTAAATAGATAAATTAATATATTTAAAAAAATCATCATAATAAAATAAACGTGAACAGTGTATTCTACGCAATTATTATTTTTATTTCCAAAATACATACGGAACGTTTCAAAAATAGAAAATTTTATTCTTAATCAAAATCGTAATCGGAGTCGGAGTCGGAGTCAGAATCATTATCCGAGTTTGTATCTATTACAACTCCCGGCACGGCTTCAATCTCGGCGCAAAATTCGTCTGCTGCAGCAGTCACTTTAGGAGCGATCAACATCGCTACAGCTTCCGGCGACAAACTCTTCAGCTTCTTCTGTGGTAGTCTTCTGACACTTGAAATGTACGGATCAGAAGTAACTAAGAGCCGATGAAAAACATCTTCCATAGTTTTAACCCTGGAACTTTTTCGCGCAAAATCTTCTCGATATCGTTTGATGTCTTTGTTTCGAGCTTCCTGAGCATCTTTGGATAATTGGCCGATTGGTAATAGAGCATGAGTTATTATCACTGGACCATGAATTAATAGTTTGTGCACCGAAGTAGGCATGGAGTACCAAGGGTATAATGCAACGGTCTTTCTTGCCGTTTCAATAGCATACTGTTCAAATCTTTCACAGTTTATCTCGTGGCCACACGATATAACTTGTAGGATTACGTACAAGCGTTTAATAACTTCTTCGTTGACCCCCGTTATCGCAGCGGAAACCGTCGAATTTTCAAAGAATCGCCGAGCTGTGTTGCCATCATTGCTGCTGCCGTATCCAGGCTTTGGGCGATCGATATTTAGACCCAATTGCTTCTTGAATCCTTCTTGAATGGCCCTCTTGCGTTCCTGGGTAATTTTTTTTTCTTCGGCACTTCGAGCTTGCCATTTTTTAATGCCGAGTTTGTAAGACACGTGTAAGCAATACTCGAAGCACCGTATCCACGCATGCAGTGTCGACAATCCGAACTTCAAATTTGTTTCATTGATTTCCCTTTGCAATACAGTGTCGATGGCATTAAAATCTTTGCTGGTTGCTCCACACAAATAGCACCGTTGAGCAGATTTCGTCAATGATACAGCGTTGCAAACATTACCATCTATCATGGTGAACAACAACTTGTACATTACGGAGATTTCTTTTCCATCTATTACACTTTCGAATGGACGAAGTGACTTTATTTGTTCTTCAACAATTTGGACTTCATTAAGTGTTGACTCTGTGTCTTCGCGTAGAAACAGTAGTCTAAGCGGTCTACAAAATCGTGGAGACGAGGGTCTGGGGTTCTTCCAAACAACTATTTCTTCCTTCGATTGTTGATCATAACACACGAGTTGTAATGGCACGACTGAAGTAAAGAATACATGCGCATCAGATTTGCTGTCATCACTGAACGTCTGCTTATATTCACTTTGCCCAGAACTTCCATCGCAACCCGACTTGCAAATCAAGTCCATTTTACGAACATTATCTGGAGTCAATCTTTGAATGAGTACATTTTGGACGAGTAAAATACGTTCAACTGTATGATCTAATAGTGCCTGTAGTTGGACTTCTGCACTACTCTCTGTGTTCGGGAATCAGCATTCCCTCGGGACGGGATCTCGGGCTTTCAAAAGGCGCGGCAACGATCGGGGAGACACGGTCGACGAGCGGCGGCGCCACGTGACGGGGATCGCTCGGTGCGGCCCTCGACGCATGCGCGCTCGAACGATCTTCGTCTCTCTCGGTCGATTGCCTCGCCTTGACCGTTCTATTCATTCCTGGGCTTTGGTGCGACCACACGTGTTTCGGACTATTCTAAATTTTCCTCGGGCTCTTTTCACCGGGTCTCTCTCAAGATATCGGAATTATTTTGTACGGGCTTTTTACCTACTCGGGAACGTACTTGCGGGAACACAAATTCATTCGCGTCAGTACTCTCGTGAGATTTACGCCCTCACGGAAGACCGACATCGGGCACGTGGTCAGCGCCATTATTTCTCATTACTTTCGTCCATCTTTTTCGTCGGGATCGTTACACGTTATTGTCGGGACCGTTACAATTTTATAAATAAAGACATCACCACACGGACTACCACGCGTTTATTAATTATTTAACACCAACACCAGATACGCGGGTCTAGAACATTGATTCTGGAACATTTTGGTCCTTCGAGCCGGATCTGGTGGCGCGTGAAAGTTTGTGCTTCGGGATTTAACACGTGGGCTTTAGGCTTCACGTGGTCGGAACAGTCGGTCGGGAAAAGTGTATCGGGAACAGTGGCGGTGAGACGTCGCAAGAGTTCGTGATTTTTCATCGAGCCACGCGGTGCGCGAAGCAGTGCCGGCTCTCGGGTCTCGCGGCCCTCGTGCGCGCTCGGGTTCGGGATCGGGACAGTGACGTAGCGAGCGGTGGTAGCCCTAGGGCCACGCGGGAGCGTACTCTGTGCAGTGAAGTAGTTAGGCGCGGGCCCCTGTGACAATTTTCGGGATCCTTCGGGTATCGGGGCGCGCGTTGTTTCGAAGTGACAGTCTCAACCGACAAGACATTTGTTCGCGGGTTTCAATACGGACAACCGGGTTCCCTTTTTTGTGCGCATTTAAATGAACTTTTTTGACATTTTCGTCAGTGACTCCGGGTATTCGGGTTTTCGGGATTATTATCGGGCCAAATCGAGTGTCGAGTGTTCGCAATGGCCGATCAAAAGACCGAGCTCGGGGAGAACGCTCCTGAGCCGGTCGACGCGGGTGCGAGGGCCTTACCGTCCGTCTCGGACGCTTCGACCTCGACCATCGGGAGATCGGGCGGGCAAACGGGCAACCTCACCGCGGCCGAACGCATCGGACGCTTTCGCGCTGAAAATTGAGACGCGACGGACTCGCATCGCGCTCCTCGGGCACCTGTTGGACAAGGCCATGGGCACGGACGCGGCGTCAGCTACCATGGCTCAGGTGGAGAGCATGCGGGACTCCGGGTTGGGAGTCTGGGAAAAGTTGGAGTCCGTCCACGAGGCTATAGGTGAGTCGTGTGACCTCGAGTTTTTGACTTCAGACTACGTCACTGGAGATTGGTACTCCAAGGCGTTCAACACGTTCACCAAGGTGAACGAACGGCTCGGGATATTACGGGAACAAGTGCAGCAAGCCGCTCCACCTACGGCCAACGCATCTGTCGAGAACTCGGGCTCAATGGGAGGGGGCAGAACTCATTTGCCCAAGATCTCGCTCCATACATTCACGGGCGCTTACACAGAGTGGTGTTCATTCCGGGACATGTTCACCGCTCTCGTGCGGGAAAACACGGCCATTAGCGACGTCGAGCGGATGCACTATCTGCGTACATCAACAGCGGGTGAGGCGGCGAAGTTAATAGCGAGCCTGCCCATCGAGGCCGACTCATTCGAGCCGGCATGGGAAACGCTGCTGGAGCGTTATGAGTCGTGCACTCAATCACCGAGGCGTGCAACTCCCTCAAAGCACTCGGCGCGCCCATAGAGCATTGGGACTGGGTGCTGGTCTTTGCGGTGTCGCGACGACTCGACACGGCGTCGCGCGAGGCATGGGAGCTTCACCACGGGCAATCCCAGGAACCACCATCCTACGCGAAATTGCGCGCGTTCCTGGCGAGTCGGGCTCGGGCCTTAGAGGAAGCAGAAGCGGGACGACTCAGACCATCGGCCAATTCTTCATCGGGTAACCGGGCAAAGCCGTCATCACGGGTTACGGGCGCGCGGTCGTACGCCACCACCACAACTGCGGGCACCGGGTGCGCACAGTGTCAAGGGGGACACTTCATCGTTTCGTGCCCTCAGTTTCATCAGATGACGAACGAGGCTCGTCGGGAAGTAGTATCAAAGCTGCGGCTTTGTTTCAATTGCTTCGGGAAACACCATGTCGGGTCTTGCCAGACGGCAGCAAGGTGCAAAGAGTGCGACCGGAAGCACCACACCATGATCCACGTCGGGTGGAGCAAATACGGGAACGGGTCAAACGCTGCGGGACCATCGGGAACTTCGACCACGGGCAAACCGGGGCCATCATCCTCCTCGGAGACTCAACAATGAGGTGAGGCCGCATTAACGGGGGCAGCAACGGGATCATCACGGGTGGCGGTGCTGTTGGCGACGGGGTTGGCGCATCTGGCGCTGAGCAACGGGTCCTTACACAGCGTACGAATGCTTATCGACACCGGGTCAGAACTGTCGTTCATTTCCGACCAGCTCATACGCCACCTCAGATTGCAACGGGAGTCGTCAACCATCAATATTACCGGGGTCGGGGGCACGCCGTCGGGACACACACGCGGGATGGTCGGCTGTGACTTACGGTCACTCCACTCCCGCCACCAATTATCAATAAACACACATATTTTGCCCAAGTTAATGCCTGTCCTTCCGTCTTTCTCTCTTCCTCATCGCCATTGGAGTCATTTTCAGGGTCTTACGCTAGCTGATCCGGAGTTCTTCGTACCACGAGAGGTCGATCTGATCTTGGGGGCCGACGCATACGGAAAGCTCGTCCTACCAGAGGTCAGACGAGGGCCTCCTGACACTCCAGTCGCTCAAAATACAATATTCGGCTGGGTTATTCTCGGGCCGGTATCGGGCTCTCACTCTCTCTCTACCTTGGTTCACCACGCGGCGGTGGACAACGGCTTCCAGGAGTTGCAGGATCTCCTCTCGAAATTTTGGGTTCAGGAGGAGGTTCCTGAAGACGCGGGCTCATCCCTCACGCCAGAGGAGCAAGAGTGTGAGAACCACTTTCTTTCCACGCATTCGCGGGACGAATCAGGTCGGTACATTGTTCGGTTACCTATCAAGTCGGGTTCACCTCAGCTGGGAAACTCGTATCGGGCAGCGGCGGCAAGCTTGCAGCGAATGCGTCGGAAATTATCGCGGGATTCGGGCTATAGAAAACTTTACGAAGATTTTCTCGGGGAATATGAGTCGATGCAACATATGGTTCGGGCGCCAGCTGATTCACAGCCTCGGGACACGGCTTACTATCTTCCACATCACGGGGTGTTGAAGGAAAGCAGCACAACAACAAAGTTGCGGGTTGTCTTTAACGGGTCCGCGAAAACGGCTTCGGGTTTTTCGCTTAACGACATATTGCATACGGGGGCAAAACTACAAGTAGACCTAACAGACGTGCTGCTTTGGGTACGCCGACATCGGTACGTGTTTGCGACGGACATTACTAAGATGTTCCGGCAGATCCGGGTACATCGGGACGACTGGGACCTTCAACGCATCCTGTGGGACGACGGGCTCGGGAATGTAGTTCCCTATCAGCTGACTACGGTTACATACGGGACGAGGCCAGCGCCGTTTCTTACAGTTCGGGTTTTGTTACAATTGGTAGCAGACGACGGGGAAAAGTATCCAACGGCTGTCGCCCCTCTTACAAAGGGGCGCTATGTCGATGATATTTTCGGGGGCGCTGACAATCTCGGGGACTTAGCGACACAAGCGAGGCATTTAATCGGGCTTTGCTCGGCGGGCGGCATGCCCTTAGCCAAGTGGCAATGCAACAAACCGGGTTTCTGCGACAAGATCGGTGTAGCGTCGAGTTCTGACTCTTCTCGGGTGATAGAAGAGGTCGGAACGAAAATTCTCGGGATCTCGTGGCTGCCGGGCGCCGACACTTTCAAATTCACCACTCTCCCTTACACAGAGGGTGCCGAAATCACCAAACGGGTTATTTTGTCGGAAATTGCGCAGCTGTACGACCCACTGGGCTTCCTTGCACCAGTCACAATTCGGGCGAAGGTCTTGCTCCAACAACTCTGGGTGGACAAGCTGTCATGGGACGATGCGGTCTCACCGAAGGTTGCAGAGTCGTGGGTCGAATTTCGGCGGGAGCTGACCCACCTCGGGACGATCACGGTGCCACGCTGGATCGGGATATCCACGGGCACTTCGGTACAAGTACACGGATTTTCAGACGCTTCTCTAGTCGCACTAGCAGCGGTCGTCTTCGTACGGGTCACGGGTCCGGGTGGCGATACCAGAGTCTCGATGGTATGCGCCAAGACAAAGGTTGCTCCGCTAAAGCGCCTTGTCATCGCGCGATTGGAACTTATGGCCGCACTAGTTCTTGCCAAACTGACGCGGTACGTTCAGCAGGTGCTGAACCTCGGGAGCGCACCAGTGTATCTATGGACAGATTCATCGGTCGCGCTGACATGGGTTACGAGCCACCCATCGCGGTGGAAGGAATTCGTACGCAACCGGGTCACGGCCATTCAAGAGCTTTTACCAACGGGACAATGGAGATACACACCGGGACGGGACAATCCAGCGGATTGTGCATCACGGGGGCTAACAATCACACAGCTCGAGCAATTTGAACCATGGCGGAACGGACCACACTGGTTAGCCAAATCCTCAATCCATTGGCCCTTACATTACACCGGGACGGCGGATACAGCGGCGCTCGAAGAGCGACCAGGTCTCATTCTCACAACTTCAACCAAACATTCGCGGGTCTACGAACTCATTCATCGGTACTCATCGCTTACACGGTTGCTGAGAATAACGGCTCTCCTCTTCAAGGCCATCGCCAAGATGAGAGGAGCATCACACGGGTCAACGGGAGCATATATTTCACCGGGAGACCTGGACCATGCACGGGTAAAAGCCACACAAGCAGAGTATTTCGAAGCAGAGCTGAAGATACTCACGGGACCACACGTGCTTCCACGCACGCATCCACTCACACGGCTAACGGGCTATATCGACAACATCGGGACGCTGAGAGTGAGAGGACGCCTGAAACACTCGGCCTTACAACCCGAGTGCCTTCATGCGGCCATTTTACCTCGGGATTCCCCTCTCACGCAATTAATCATCTCTGACGCTCACCTCCGCACGTTCCACGGAGGGACACAGGTGACGTTAGCGCACATAAGAAAACGCTACTGGATCATCGGCGGGCGGGCTCCAGTGCGTTCTCGGGTCTTAAAGTGCGTTCGCTGTGCTCGGTTTCGGGCGGTAAGAGCACAGCAACTCATGGGACAATTGCCGGTTACTCGGGTTACACCATCGCGGGCATTCTTATTCACGGGGGTTGATTACGCGGGGCCAGTGTCTCTCAAGAGCTGGCGCGGGCGCGGGAGTCGGGTACAAAAGGGTTGGCTGTGCATCTTCGTCTGTCTTGCAACTTCTGCCTTACATTTGGAGATTGTTACAGACTTATCAACAGATACGTTCCTAGCGGCGTACCGGCGATTCATCGGGGGACGGGGAGTGTGTCACACTCTATACAGCGACTGCGGGACAAATTTTCGAGGCGCCAGTGCTGAGCTAACGAAGTTGTTCACGGCCGGGACTCGGGAATCCGAGCAACTAGCTCAACTCTTGGCCAACGACGGGACAAACTGGGCCTTTAATCCACCGGGAGCGCCACACATGGGCGGGAAATGGGAGGCGGCAGTCAAATCTGTCAAATTCCACCTTCGGCGGACCATCGGGGAGACGAGCCTGACCTTCGAAGAATTTACGACTCTTCTGGTTCAGGTCGAGGCCGTGCTCAATTCACGTCCGCTGGAGCCTATGTCCGAGGATCCAGAGGACCTCACCGCACTTACACCCGGGCACTTTCTCATCGGGGACGCGCTGACGGCAATTCCGGAGCCGTCATATCGGGATATCAACACGAGCCGATTGTCGCGCTGGCAGTTCATCCAGGAGCGACTACACCATTTTTGGGATCAGTGGTCGTCGAGCTACTTGCAGCGACAGCAGGCCATTTCGAAGTGGCATCACCCCCGCAACGAGATTCGGGTCGGGTCCATGGTGCTACTGACCGACGGAAACCTGCCTCCTGCAAAATGGCCGCTCGCTCGGGTCACCGAGCTTCATCCGGGAACTGACGGGCTGGTTCGGGTCGTTACCATCAGGACGGCGTCTTCCAGCTTCACGCGACCAGTGGCCAAACTGGTCATTCTTCCCATCGGGACCACGGGACCTTCTATCGACAGCGCGGCTGTACGATGGCGGGCGGGATGTTCGGGAATCAGCATTCCCTCGGGACGGGATCTCGGGCTTTCAAAAGGCGCGGCAACGATCGGGGAGACACGGTCGACGAGCGGCGGCGCCACGTGACGGGGATCGCTCGGTGCGGCCCTCGACGCATGCGCGCTCGAACGATCTTCGTCTCTCTCGGTCGATTGCCTCGCCTTGACCGTTCTATTCATTCCTGGGCTTTGGTGCGACCACACGTGTTTCGGACTATTCTAAATTTTCCTCGGGCTCTTTTCACCGGGTCTCTCTCAAGATATCGGAATTATTTTGTACGGGCTTTTTACCTACTCGGGAACGTACTTGCGGGAACACAAATTCATTCGCGTCAGTACTCTCGTGAGATTTACGCCCTCACGGAAGACCGACATCGGGCATGTGGTCAGCGCCATTATTTCTCATTACTTTCGTCCATCTTTCGTCCATCTTTTTCGTCGGGATCGTTACACGTTATTGTCGGGACCGTTACAATTTTATAAATAAAGACATCACCACACGGACTACCACGCGTTTATTAATTATTTAACACCAACACCAGATACGCGGGTCTAGAACATTGATTCTGGAACACTCTGTAATCCTGATTGCATCACGTGGTGGATAACAACGCTTTTTTGCTTTCATCACTTTTTCGTAAGACGGAAATAGCTTACAGTTATTTTCCTTCCCTAATCTTCTCATTCCCTGGTAAGTACTCTTGGAGAATTTATATTCAATCATAGCGGAAAGTGCAGCCTCTTCGGATAAAGTAATTTCATCCGTTGCTGAGTAAGCTTTACGATACTTGGAAGCTCTTAAAGGACTCGTCATTGTTACGTCCTTAATAACTTTTGCGGCGTCGGATTGTCCTGAAGAGCGAAGGCTCATCTGAGTAGCGTATGCTAACTCGACCGAGTTGAACGATGTACGAATATCTTGGGTCTTCCTTCGTTTAGATCTTTCACTGGACATTGTAAACTCAAGGGACGGGCGGACGCCCGTATTACCCGGGCTTGTTACTACAGTGTCTGTAGGTGCGGCAAAACATACCTGCTTGCTAAGCCATTCACCGTTATTCTTGAAAAATACACAGGATTTTCTGTGAGCTTGTTGCCACCTCGTTCTCATTTGATTGAAGAGTATCGAAAAAGTCTGTTTCGAGTCCTCAGGCACTACAACTGTACGTCCGGTGTCCTTGGAAATTTTTTCTACCATAAATTCGATCAAGGAAGCGAATTTATCGGATAAATGCTCGCTGATTATCAGAAATACTTCTTTCCTTATCAGCACCAATTCTTTGTAACCGGATCCTGTAATAAAGACATACAATTGTAGAAAATTGGTGTTAAAGGAAAAGATAAAATTTTCAATTAATACAAAAACTTAAACAATGTACATTATTTTACCAAATAAATAACCGCAATAATTGAAATAATTTTAAGAAAATTAGACAGAAAATATTGACATGGATTTGGTTAAAAGAAAGCTTTGCTTACTATATAATATATATATATTCAAATATTTTATTTGAATGTTATAACATTTCATTCATATTTAAGAAATTTTTATGTGGTTGATTTTAATATGTATATATATATATGCATACGTATATATCATAATTAAATCACAGAAAATTTATATATATATATATATACACATACATATATATTAAAATAATTTATTTCAAGCGTATAACAGCCGTCTTGTCCGTTATGATGCTACTTCACCCATTCTCAGGTAGAGGCGCAGAGGCTGCTCAATAGTGCCGCGTGCACGCTCGGCTACCGCACGATGCGAAAAAAATCATAACGGACAAGACGCACATTTTCCGCAGGTAACTCTTGTAAATTTCGAAAGCTTATACATTAAACTAAAGGCCGAGACTAGGAGCTTTGCAAAATGTGACAAAATATATAACTTTTCGGACCGTTGAAAATATAAGTTTTCAAAATTATTCAATTTTATTTATGCCGAAGGCTATACTACATTTCAATCATTTATACATAAACTTTAGATTCAACCGATGTAAAAACATGTTCTACATACCTCCAGAAGTCGTATCCATGTTGCAGAATTGAAATTAAACCCGTCACTTTAAAGTTATGGGTTTTTGAAGTCAGCGTTATTTTCGTCTGTTCAGCGCGTGACACGTACACTCTTCACGAACACTAACTGCCAACTGACGCTGCGGCGCAGGTATACACTTAAAGGGCTTTCCCTTCCACAATAGAATGCAGTTACTAGTCCTCTACCTGAATGACTACTCAACTGACCCTATTTCGAAAATTTATTTTTTGGGGTTTTGGCCAGGTTTTTGGGCTTTTCTCCTACTGTGCGAAATGCCCCATATTGTTGTCCTAAGTATCTTCCATGTGCAGCAAATTGATGTGCTTTTCCTTCTTGTGTTGCGTGACTCGTATCGGAACAATGTCCTTTTTGGTGGTGGTGGTATACACGTTGATGGATACATTGTTATGAAATTCAAATTTTTTAATTTGATGTATCGGCACCGGGAATTCGATATCCTGGAGTTTCAGTACTGTCGAATAATGAGGGTAAGAAGATGGACGGGCACTGTCCCGTTCAGCCGGGTGTAGAGCAGCGATAACTGCCCATGCGAAACATGCATTATCTTTGGATTTAACGTTAACCACAGCCCTCTTCATCATTATTTCCCGCGGCAATGATATCGAGCACCCGGCACGCATCGGATTATACTTATTCACATTTATCGTGAGGTTAAGTATTTTCTGCAGAGCCCAGCTACTATCACGTTCTTGAAATTCATCGAGTAATGTTAAAGTGGGCTCCACAACACGCTGTTCGTACCTCTCGTTCAAATCGCTTGTGCTCAATAGTTCGCAGTTTCGCGTATTGACACTTTTATTCGCATGTTTGTCACCACTCGCGAATTCACCATTAAACACTGTATTGATTTTGATGCTGTTATGCTTGCTGATAATATTTTGCACATGTTGAAGCACTAGGACGCGAGCATCATTTAGGAAGTGTCTCGGCTCGATGTGGCTGCGATTGATGATGGAACCGGGCAGTATCCGAATCTCGACGGATGTTTCAATCTCTCGCCAGATTAACTCCTGAACACCATGTCCTGCGCCCGTGTGTATGAAACGACTCCGCACCGAATTCCTCAATCCTTCCAGACGCGCTATTTGGGCTATTAGGGACTGTTGATGTCCAATTAATAATCGCGGGCGCTTAATCCGGCTTTGCGTTTCCAGCCCTTCGATGAACTCGATGCATCGTTGCTCCCACGCGGCAAAATCTTCGAACGAGCGTAAAAGCACGGCTTGGTCATGCAAATTTGCTCCATGTTGACGAGTACGAAAAAACTTTCACGATGTTAACAGACTGACTACTTCATACAAAGTGCGGCCAGATTTGAGCGGGGCGGCTCATTAAAAAGGCTCTTCGGGGAAAAAAATCGGGCCTCTCTCGGGAAAACGGAGTTTCCCGATAACGCGTAGATTGGTCGAGGAACATGAGACAAATAACAGGAAGTCGGAATGCATCGGGTCAAAAGATTTTATGGGTCCTGCAGCTCAAGTGGTCCATCCGCGGTCACCGCCTTTGATCCCTCAAGTTTATAGTTTTTCTAAGAAATCCTGACTTGTCGAGACCTGTCTAAAGTGTTGTTGAGACTCGTGACAGGAGTGGACACGCATGCAAACGTTTTAAGGATTTCGGACACGAAACCAAGGCACCGCACCTACATGCCATAAATTAGGGGGCTTTGAAAAGCCGCCCTTCATGTGGCACCTAGCGTTTTCATATTACCGAAAATTTTCTACCCATATATTGTCGTCATACACACACACACACACACACACACACACACACACACACACACACATACACACACGCACGCACGCACGCACGTACACACGCACACACACACACACACACACACACACAAAATACTCATCGACGCTGGCTTCCCCGCCAGTCGCTCCACCGACCACATGCCTACCCCCTCCACCGAGGCCCCCCTGTGACGTCATACGCACCCGGCGACCTCCCCTCGACCCGGTGACCTCCCTTCGCGTTAGAATCGGCCTAGCCCTACTACTAACGTGCTGCACAGTGAACTGGAGGAGGCCAGAACAGAATTGCAGACAGCAGAGAATCGGCTGCAGGTGGCCGAAAATGACGGTAATATGATCATTACTTTTTTTACGAGAGTGATAAGGATACATAATTTGTATGCTCCGGGATTCCGTTGTCAATTTTAAAAAAATAGCACTACTACTATAACAGTGCGAATATTGATTTGACCAAGTTAAAACTTATTATATGACAATTAAATGAATTGATTGATAACAATGATGATAACAAAATGGAAATACACAACAAATTTTCGCTGATTTTCAAAAGGCTGTAAGTATGTGGAAAATGGTCGTAGTGCAAAAAAGTAGATAAAAACTTTCAAGTCGCCGGTTTTGAGATCCTGGGATCAAACATTTTGATCATTGAACATTTTAGAGTAATCATAAAAAAGTAGCAGAACAAAATGCGAAAGATTCGACTAATAAATTTAGCAACAAAAGAAATGATGAGCTGTCAGTAAAATAACCAAGATAGAACGGAAAGAACATTTCAAAAAATTACTGGAGACGCAAGGCAGGGAAAAGGAAGCGGAAATAAAGGAAGAAAGGGTTTGGGATAGAAAAGAATGAGAAATAAATGAGGACGCAAGAAAAGCGGTAAAATTTTTACGACGATTTAAAAAAAGAAGAACTCAACGGGGCTCTGAAGAAAATGAGAAATAAAAAGGCGGCGCGAGAAAATGGGATTTGTGGAGAGTTCCTGAAAGGCCCTGCCGGAGGCACAAACGGCCTCGGGTAGGGCCTGTGTACCTCGACTTAAGTTAAGGCCTTCCTGAAAGCTAAGAAAGGTCTGAAATAGTGTATGACTAGGAGGAAGAATCGCGAAAAGCTGGGAAACAGCAAGGATTGTGTCAATATATAAGAACGGTATCGTTATTGGATGTAGCGTATAAATTTGCAACGAAAATCATAATGGAGGTATTAAGCAAGTGGATCCGAAAGAACAGAAAAATTGCGGTAAAGTCAGGCAGGATTGAGGAGAGGTAGAGGAACGAGAGATCAAATATTTACGTGAAATGCAATAATCAATGAGAAAATAAAATCGAAGGGAGGGAAGGTGTACGTTGGTTTTGCGGTTTTTAAGACCGCATTTAATAGAGTATGTAGAGAAAAAGTAATCTGAAAATAAAAATAGAAGGGCTTAGATGGACGAATGTTGATTACAATAATCGAAATTCACAAGGGGACAAGACCAGAGGTGCAAAGATAACGGAGATCACAGAACGTTTCGGAACCAGCCAAGGGGTGAGGCAATGACGCGCATTAAGTGCGGTATTGTTCAATTTATGTACAGATCACTTAGAAGACACGTGGGGAATTGAGAGCGGTGGGTAATTGAAAAGGAAAAACATTTTGCATTGGAATATTTAGACGATGTTGCGGCAGCAGTGGATATGGCGGAAAGATGAAAGAGCTTTCTAGAAATGTAGCAAGATGGGCGCACGAAACTGAGATGAAAATAAATGCGAAAAAGACAAACATAAGCATTTTTCGTAACGGAGAATAAGCTTAAAAGAAAGAACAACGGGAAATCAAAGGAGAAAAATTTCAGATAGGAAAGCA
This sequence comes from Ophion slaviceki, assembly GCA_944452715.1. NCBI lineage: Eukaryota > Metazoa > Arthropoda > Insecta > Hymenoptera > Ichneumonidae > Ophion > Ophion slaviceki. Next base: position 7,047,478 of record OX101795.1, on the reverse strand, counting down.
ATTTGAATACTTGGAGTTTTACATGCAAAATCTCGATCAGGGCACATGAAAAAAGTGACAGGGAAAACGTGAAAAGCAACAAATATGGTGTGGGGAATACGAAATAAGGCGGAGAACGATTTGATGGTGGAGAATCTATAATTGTTAGGGTTAATAGGAAAAGCAGGAGCAATGTATGGTATTAAGATGTGGGGGATGCGGGAAATAAGATTGGGAATGGATATCAACAACAAAAATTCTTAGTGTCAGAGGAGGGGGGGGGGGTGAAGATGGCAAAAATTGCTTATGTGAGAAAATAAGATCCATTGTAAACGGAATCATATCAAGGGGGGAGGGGGTTTGGAGAAAGTTAAAAGGGATATCGGTATAGAAGATATTTTAACAACGAGAAGGGAACGCAGAGAGGTGGAAAGAATAGACGATATAAAAGAGAGAAATTTCGAGGTAGGAAGGGGAGAAAATGACACAACCAACGTATTATGAGAAATAAAAATATAGTTATTATTTGTATTCCCCATTTGTCATTTTATCATTTTTACATTGTAGAAAATGATAAAATGAGAGACGTTAAGCATCTGCAACATGTAAAAAGAAGTTTGGAGCTTGTTACAGAAAAAGCTATAAATACAGCAGAGGAGAGGATCAAAGGAATGGTTATGGTGACAATAAAGGGGGGAAATATAATTATGTTGGGTGGGAAAATACAATAAGAGATATGTCTGTATTTGGTCTATATAAAAGATGGGCAAGCAGGGAACGCGACGGGGCCGGTGTGGACGGGAGAATTAGTTTAAGAAAAAGAGAAAACATGTTGGATAGCAACAACGGAAAAAATATGCGAGGTAGAAAATAAGTTAAAATAAATGTAAGAGAAAACTCAGTACTCTGCGAAAAACTTGTTAAAAAAGTTTTGCAAATAAGACTCGATTTGATTCAGAAAGAATCAGCTAAAAGGTTTATTAGGTGAAATGACAGACAAAGAATATTGGTGCCTGTGAACCTTTTGAAAGACAAGCAATAGTTTGGAAAATTATTTCCCCGTTGGTTTTACACGATTACTCTATAATGGTAAATGATAAAAATATTTGACCTTAGGAGCTCAAAACGAAAAGCTTGAAGCTTCGATTTGCTTTTTTTACCTGTACGCGAATGTTTCACATTACTCAGTCTTATGAACATCGCTGAAAAATGTCGGACTTTTTTTAATATCTTTTAATGTTTGTGCATAGTATACAGTTAATGATGGCGTAATTTTGTCAAAAATGGATCTCCAAAGGTGTTCTACTACTGTGAATCCCAGTAAGTCGAACTGAAGTAATGTAAGAAACGTAAGAAAGTTTATCATGCGAAAGGATGATTTACAAGCTTACAACCAAACGAATTATTCAATTCTTCTTTTACTTTAATGCGTGAACAGATTCCACTTGTTTAACGCCCAACTATTACATGTTATCCGCTCTTTTATTGACATAATCGTTCTTCGTATCATTACTTCGATACAGAGGGATGTGTAACAGCAGAAGACATCGGAATAGTTTTATTTTTAATAAATTTCACACGTTCAATTTTACATAACCCAAGAACTTACCAAGTTTAAGTTCTAGAGTTTATAGTTATTCAGAAAAAATTCAACTTTTGGAAAAGCCGACAAATTTTGGTAATTAAATTTCTGATTTTTAAATACTTTCGGAGAATTTCAGGCATCGTGGTATCTAAAATCGAAAATCCGTTTCACTCTTCCAAAAGGTTATTTTTAGTCGCGATTAATATAGCAATGATGTTATTACTACTACACTTTTTTTTTTACTATGTGTCATTCCACGTTGAGTAGACTTGAACGCATGTCTCAGTTTAATAAGAAGCCACCATGGCAATGGTATCTTTTTATGTCAACTCGATATGGAATGGCTCACATGCAACATAACGTCGATGTTTCAAGAAAATAAATCGAACCAATATTCAAAATATTGGCTTCTTCTGTATTACCGAGTTCGATTATAAGAGTTTTCATGAACAAAATTATTCGCTTCTTGGTCGAAAACGTATCTCGACGGAGGTGATTAGCCGCAGGGCATCTTACCATTGGCCACCATATCCGTAAGGTCGCTTCGTTTCGAAGACAACGTGACCCGCGGTGAGGCCGGCGTTTGTTCGAAATGGTGGAGATTCGTAAGGTCGCTACTCTTCGGAGTTAACGTGACCTGCGATTCGTAGGGCCACTGCTTTTTGGAGTTAACGTGACCCGCGATTCGTAGGGCCGCTGCCCTTCGGAACTAACGTGACCCGCGTTATAGCCGCTGTTTCTTGCAAACGCTGGAGGGAAATAAGACATGCATACTTCTTTGGATTGACATTCTTACTTCGAATAACGTCTCCGTTATATCATTGCGGATAAAGTAGGAGTAGATCAAAATATGGACGTCCCCCACCCCTGTACGTTTTAAACAATCCGGAAAAGCGGAAAGCACAATGCGAAGATTAATTCGAATTTTCGAGAAGGGAATCACTATTATTTGGAGATAAGTGTACACAAATTACCAATAAACCGAGTGAACATGATTTGACATTGTAATAAGAAAATAAAAATCACTTCTTATCTCAAATCTGAGCTGCACAGAGTGGAACGTTCAAAGTGTATCTTGCCATTAGCCACCATATCCGTAGGAACGCTTCTTATCGAAGACAACGTGACCCGCGGTGAAGCCGGCGTTTGTCCGAATTGGTGGAGATGCGTAGGGCCGCTGCTCTTCAGAGTTAACGTGACCCGCGATTCGTAGGGCCGCTGCTCTTTGGAGATAACGTGACCCGCGATTCGTAGGGCCGCTGCTTTTCGTAGTTAACGTGACCCGCGATTCGTAGGGCCGCCGCTATTCGGAGTGAGCGTGACCCGCGATTCGTAGGGCCGCTGCTCTGCGGAGTCAACGTGACCCGCGTTATCGCCGTTGTTTCTTGCAAACGCTGAAGGGAAATAGGACATTCATACTTCTTTGGATTGACATCCTTACTTCGAACAACGTCTCCGTTATATCATTGCTGATAAAGTAGGAGTAGATCAAAAGATGGACGTCCCCCACCCCTGTACGTTTTAAACAATCCGAAAAAGCGGAAAGCACAATGCGAAAATCAATTCGAATTTTCGAGAAGCGAATCACTATTATCTGGTGATAAGCGTACACAAATTTCCAAACAACCGAGTGAACATGATTTGACATTGTAATAAGAAAGTCAAAATCACTTCTTAGTCCAATTCTGAGCTCCACAGAGTGGAACGGTCATAGTGTATCTTGCCATCAGCCAACAGATCCGTAGGGTCGCTCCTTTTCGAAGTCAACGTGACCCGCGGTGAGGCCGGCGTTTGTTCGAAGTAGTGGTAATTCGTAGGGTCACTTCTCTTCTGAGTTAACGTGACCCACGTTATCGCCGGTCTTTCGTGCAAACGCTGGATGAAAATGCGGCATTTATACTTCTTTGGAGCCACACCTTTTTCAAATCGAGTTTATGAGTCCATGTGGCTTTTCGAGAATGTTCAATTACTCCAAACTCTTCTTTCTTGAAACATTAACGTTATTGGCACGCAGTTCACACTAATTATCGGCGATATGATACAAAGTGTGTGTTCTTCTTGTTTTTAATTTTTTTTACAGTTTCTTGCAAGATATGCCATCTGTCAAGGGCCACCCACATATTCTTGCCATGTGGCCATTGCTACTGTTGAGCCTCATGCGCAGATGAATTATGGCACGTCCAGCGAGATTGGCGCTGTCCAATTTGCAGAACCGAAGCAACGGAGCCTCCTCGGAGAATTTGGTTGGGCGGCTAGCCATCGTTAATAAATATTTTATGTACACGTTCATTATTCTTTTCCTGATACACCGATCCAATATTTTGAAAATATTATTTTTCTTTCCGGAACTTTATCAAAAAAATAACGGCTGCGGAACAAAATTTGTCGTAAAGCAGAAAATGTCTCTTAGGAGAAAATATTTGCATCGAACAGGTCAAAGGAACATTTCTATGCATAGGAATTTTCGCTTCGAAAGAAATTTTGTGTTTGATATGAATGTTCTCTTCCAGCTAAATGTTCGCTCCTAAAGAAAACATTTCTTCGCACGTAAATTTTCTCTTCTGTACGAATTTTCTCCTTGGTTCGAATTTCCTTGACCAGCCAATTTTTTTTAATCTGATTTTTTTCGTTGACTCAAATTTTCTCTTCAAAACAATTTTCCTCTGGTACTTCTCTTCGATACAAATTTTCTCATTGATACCAATTTTTTTCTTCGAGACAAATTTTCTCTTTTCTACAAATTTTCTCTTCACTACAATTTTCTCTTCTCTACAAATTTTTTCTTCACTATAAATGTTCTCTTCGATATAAACTTTCTTTTCGATACAAATTTCCTTTTTTGACCAATTACTTGTCCACTACGGAATTTGCACTGCAGAGAATATTTGTACCAACGAGGAAATTTTTATCAAAGAGAAAATTTGAACCAAAGAAAGATGAATGGACGAGAAAATTTGCAGCGAAAGAAAAATGTCTATGAATAGAAATTTTCTCTTCGTTACAAGTTCCCTCTTCAGTACAAATTTTGTGCCAGGCATAAAATTGGTTCGGAAAGCAAATTTCTACCGAAGAGAGAATCTGTATCAAAGAGAAAATTTGCATCGCAAAGAAAATTTGTATCGAAGGGAAAATTTATACCGAAGAGAAAATTTATACCCAAGATAAAATTTATACCAAAGAGAAAATTTGTTTTTAAAAACAAAATTTGTATGGAAGAGAATAACTCGTATAGAAAACTACTTGGACGTGGAAATTTCTTTTGCACGTTCATTCATCATGATCGCTGATACATCAGCGAATTTGAAGGACATTGATTATTTTTTTGTCCAAACAAAATGGAGTGAAAGGATTTGCATATCCTTGGTATTTCAAGAAATCAATTTTTGATTTTTGGCCACCCACATATTCTTGCCATGTGGCCACTGCTGCTGCTGCGCCTCATGCGCAGATATATTATGGAACGTTCAGCGAGGTCGGCACTGTCCGAAATACAGGACCGAAGCAAGGGAGCCTCTACGGATAATTTGATTAGGCGGCTGGCCATCGATAATAAATATTTTATATACACGTTCATTGTTCCTTTCCTTATACACTCATCCGATATTTGAAAAGTATTATTTTTCTTTTAGGAGCTTAATCAAAAAGAAAACTACTGCGGAACACCAATATTTGTCGTGAAGCAAAAAATGTCTCTTAGGAGAAAAAATTTGCATCAAACAGGTAATAGCTATGCATGGGAATTTTGTCTTCAAAAGAAATGTTGTGTTGGAAACAAACGTTTTCTTCCAGCCAAATGTTCGCTCGTAAAGAAAAAATTTCTTCGCATGAAAATGATCTCTTCGGTATAAATTTTTTCTTCCGTTCAAATTTTATTGACCAGCGGAATTTTCTTTTTGGTCTGAATTTTTTCGTTGACACAAATTTTCCCTCCAAACAAATTTCCTCCTGGTACTTCTGTTGAATACAAATTTTATCTCTAATTTTTTCATCGATACAAATTTTATCTTCGCTAGAAATTTTATCTTCGATACAAATTTTATCTTCCATACAAATTTTATCTTCACTATAAATTTTCTCTTCGATACAAATTCTCTATTCACTATAAATTTTCTCTTTGATACAAATTCTCTATTCACTACTAATTTTCTCTTCGATACAAACTTTGTCCTCGCTACAAATTTTCTCTTCGCTATAAATGTTCTCTTCGATATAACCTTTCTTTTCGATACAAATTTCCTTTTTTGACCAATTATTTCTCCACTACGAAATTTGTACTGCAGAGTATATTTGCACCAACGAGGAAATTTGTATCGAAGAGGAAATTTGGACCGAAGACGGATGGATGGACGAGAAAATTGGCAGCAAAGGAAAAATTTCTATGAATAGATATTTTCTGTTTGTATCAAAGAAAAAATTTGCATCGAAGGGAAAATTTGTACCGAAGAGAAAATTTTTACCGAAGAGGAAATTTATACCGAAGAGAAAATTTGTTCCAAACCGAAATTTTGTGTGCAAGTGAATAAGTCGTATAGAAAACTACACGGGCGTGGAAATTTCTTTCACGCGTTCATTCGTCATCGTCGCTGATACAGCAGCGAATTTGAGGTAGGACATTAATTTTTTTTAATCCAAACAAAATAGAGTTCAAATAACGCGACGGGCCAAAAAGGCGAACAGTCTGGATAGCCAAAGCTTATCATCGAGTAATACGTTGCTTCCGCTTCAGAGGGAAGCTAACAGACGACGACGCTAGTGGTCAGTCGGGTAAGGCAGTCATCCCATGTTCGCTATTTGGGTATTCGGCACCCAGATAGACACGTACGGCTCGTGTACTGCTCTGGTGGAGTACGCCGTAACGTCACCCTGACCTCCACGTACGTGCGTACGGTAACGTTACCGTACCAGTACAGCGTACTGGTACGGCGTACGGTGAATGGACCAGTACGGCGAGCTCACGCCGTATCGTATGCGAGCAGTACGGCGTACCGCTCGTGTACGGTACAGGAGTAGTACGGCGTGTGGTACGGCGTACGGCGAATGTACCAGTACCGTGACGTTACCGTGCGGTTGACGTACGCTCCCGGTACAGGTATAGTGAAGCTATTGTATTCGTAGAAAACGAGCTCCGTGCGTTCATAGTACGGTTAAAATAACCTCTCGTTAGGCTCAAAATACTCACACTGTACCACTGTAGTACCATACATGAACGGACCGCTTTTTTTTCTTTGCATGTATATGTGTGTGTATATATATTAAATAAAACGGGAAAATGTTTTTGGATTATTGATTTATTTCCGTTTGCTTGGCAAACATCGTTCACAATTTAGAAAATCTTTTTATAATGTACAATTTTTTTTACAATTTACAAAAATTTACAATTTACAAACATTTCTTAGTTTACAAAAATTCCTTACAATCTGCGGAAATTTTTTACAAAACCCGATTTTTTTTACAATTTACAAAAACTTCTTAGAATTTACGAAAATGTCTTAGAATTTACAGAAATATTGTACAATTTTTTAATTTTGCTTGCAATTTATGAAAATTTCTTATAATTTACAGAAATATTTTACATTCTTTGATTTTTTTTACAATTGACGCAATTTTCTTACATTTTACAAAAATTTTTTGCAATTTACAGAAATTTCTTACAATTTACAAAAATTTCCTAGAATTAACGAAAATATTTTAACATTTACAAAAATTTCTTACAATTTACGTGACAATTGTCGGGATCTTGTCTTAGCAGTAGTGGCACTCCGTTCGCCACGTTCACGGGACCCAGCACGTCCACATCGTCGTCCGAATTAAAATCGGTAAAATCCAAGTCGCGCGACTCCAATTTGTTCACGAACTCTTCCTCTCAGGGCACCTGGTTTTCTGATTTCTCGTTCCTCGTTCTCCAATTCTCGAATATCTCGGCCCAAAAGCCGAAGTGGTAGATTGCGGGAAAAAAAGTGGTAGATTGCGGGATCGACCACAAAAAATACACATTATCTACAAAAATATATATATCGGCATATATCGAAGGTCATCGCGCATTTGCGACAAAAAATGGACCTGAAATTGAAGAAAAATTCGTGCCAAACGATTTATTGTTATGTTTTATTCAAATACTTCGAATAAACATAAACATTTCGCCGTACAGTCGAATACTTCCATTAAAACAGAAAATACCGTTCTTTCACAATAAATGCCCAGTTTTCAATTAAAAACGGCGGAGACTTATTTCTTCATGAAATAAATAATTTTCTTCATTTACCTTAAGAAAAAAAAGAGGTAAGGAGAAAATGGAGAGTCAAAGCGGAAAGAATTGCGTAAAAGAAAAACTTACCCTGTCAAAAAAGTTTGTCTTTATCCAAAATGGCGTTGCACTTGGTGCGACGCTTTCCGTCGAATCCCGCAGATTCCTCGGATGTCCTGAAATTTTCCTTTCACACGTCCGGTAACGCACGATTGAACACTCTCTCACTTTTATTATCGCTCTCGTTAAGCGACGAAAAATGATATTTTTCGCACAATAACTTTTTATTTGTCACTGATGCGGCTTCGGTGCAAGCTGAAGCGAAGTGGTGTTCACGCCGGCGGGTTTGGCGCGCAGTCTACAGAGCCGTAACGTGAGAGACAGGCGGAAGATGGTAGAATAATTTTAAGCTATCTTCCAATGGCCTACTAGTACCGTACCGGTACGGCAACAGTACGCCGTAGTGCTCGTGTACGATTCGCTCGAATCGCACGGCGTGCTGGTACGGTAACATTACGCCGTACTGCTCGTGTACGATTCGCTCGAATCGCACGGCGTACCGGTACCGTACCATAACGCCGTGGAATAGTACGCCGTGACAGTACGGTAATGGTACGGTAACTTCACGCCGTGGAGTGCCCTAGGGGAATCGTACGCTTGTCTATCTGGGCATTTGGGACTCGCGATGGGCTAAAACGGCGAACAGCCCGGGGTGAAAGCTTGTGATCGAGTAATACGTTGCTTGCGCTTCAGAAGGAACTTGACAGATGGCGCTAGTGATCAGGTATCACATGTTCGCTATTCTGGGTTCGACATTTCAGACCATCGATCATTTGTCTTTCTAAGAACTGCACATTCGGAGTTTGTAGTCTCGTTATATGAACTTTCGCTATAGGCGGTATTGGGAATATTAGACATTCATTTTTTTCTATTTCGGAGGTATGAATGCTCTATATTTTTCGAATCTGTATTTGGATAACTCAAACTGCAGATGATCTGAATATATATGGTATTCTCGAATAAATGAGCTCTTGATAAATAATCCTATGGTGTAATAGTCATTCGATTTCGTCATCGGTCGGAGGATAAAATTTCGAATAATAAACCTTCGTTATTTTGAGAGTTCACAATTCCGCCCTTTCGAAATATTTGCCCTTCTACACTGGGCCATTCGACATTTTGACCCCCACCCAAAAATTTGAAATAATTCGTCGATTCATTGAAAATTTCGAAACTTTAAAAACATCCATAGCCGAATTATTTTGACGGTGTTAAGATTTTCAGAGTTTTGGTCTTTCGTGGAAAATTCTTCCGGAGATTTGATCTTTCGGGGTACTGTTCTTTCGGCGTATTGAGCGTTCTGACCATTCAAAGTTCGGAATTTCAACCCATCCCCCGAATTTTCATTTTTACGGATACGTTGTACTTGTGCCTGCGCTCGGGACTCCAACTTTTGCTTTATGATACGGATGATACGATTGAAAATTGTTAAATAACAATATAAACAAAACAAACGAAGAAAAAAACCAAAAAATGAAAGAAAAAACGAATAACGAAAAACGAAAATCAAATAATTTTTTTTTAACGAAAAACAATCGAATAAAAAAACTAAAAACAATAAACGAAAAAATAAAAAAAAATGGAAGAGGTGCTCTACGGCCACCGCAGTGTTGTACGCACCCCACGATTCCACACATCCGAGTTTGGGTTCGTTTGGGTACCAATAAATTCTCTCTTAAACGTGAAAACAAAAAACCAGCATTACACGGAAAACGACAGTGCGGCTGGATTTGGTGGCGGCGGATGGAGCGGGGGAGGGGGCTACACCAAACGAACATCCGCACAAAGCGGAGACCGCGATAAGATATATAGGTATAGCCATAGCTGAGCTCGTCAGCTATAGATATAGCAGGCGCACGATGAAAAAAATTAGTTTCAAAAATCGATATCCCAAAACTATGTCGAGTCGCCAAAAATCCTCTTAGGGGATATCTTGTATTATTAAAAGGAAGGTGTATGCCAAATTTCAGGTCAAAATTCGTTTTCCGCTTTTCGGAAGTTTATCCGTATTAACATATCAAAAAATATTTTCCATATTTTTAAATCATTTTAAAACATTTTAGCGATAAATTCTCATACTAGTTGCAAAATTTCTGAGCAATTCATTAATCTAAATGAAATAGTAAAGTGCAATTTTTTTCTAAGTCTTCGAATTCATTAATTAACATTATGGCATCATAGAAAACAACTAAATTTTGAAAAGACCAAGAATGTAAATTTTGTAATTTAGAAAAAAAGTAGGAACAACTATCTCACGACGATGGGTTTTTCAGCAAAAAACGCTAAATTTATCATATTTTTTCCGAAAGCATTGGACGATCGAACAATTATCAGGGAGGTAAAGAAAAAATGCGACGATTACTAGCCGTGTAATTCTCAAAAATACAGGCCTGAACATTTCCGACCAAACATTCCGTACGAGACTTCAAGAAGTAGGCTTAAAAAATAGTTTTGCACAACGTCGCCCTCCGATTCGCAAAGCCAATAAAATCAAGCACCTCGAGCTTGCAAAAAAAACATGAATAAGCCGATTTCGTTTTGGAAAAAAGTTGTTTGCAGTGACGAGAGCATGTTTGACTTCGTCTGCGGAAAATTCGTCGAAAACAATTCATCGAATTACAATTCGTCGAAAACAATTCGTCGAAAAAACAATTCGTCGAATCACAATTCGTCGAATGGCCAATTCGTCGAATCACCCATTCGTCGAATCGCCAATTCGTCGAATCACCAATTCGTCGAATGGCAATTCGTCGAATCGCAATTCGTCGAATCGCAATTCGTCGAATGGCAATTCGTCGAATCGCAATTCGTCGAATCACCAATTCGTCGAATGGCAATTCGTCGAATCGCAATTCGTCGAATCGCAATTAGTCGAATCGCAATTCGTCGAATCGCAATTTGTCGAATCACAATTCTGTGGCCATCCCCGTGTTCTACGCACTCCACGATTCCACACACCCATCCGAGGTGCCCTGCGTCCACCCCAGTACTCTACGCACCCCACAATCGTCTGCGGAAAATTCGTCGAAAACAATTCATCGAATTACAATTCGTCGAATGGCAATTCGGCGAATCGCAATTCGTCGAATCGCAATTTGTCGAATCACAGTTCTGTGGCCATCCCCGTGTTCTACGCACTCCACGATTCCACACACCCATCCGAGGTGCCCTGCGTCCACCCCAGTATTCTAAGCACCCCACGATCGTCTGCGGAAAATTCGTCGAAAACAATTCATCGAATTTTTGGACTGCTCTGCACTTAGCGTTACCCGGAACTAACGGCGAGGACGTGGCAGATATTTAGTTCCATTTTTTTGTTTTACATTTTTTTGTGTTTTTTTGTTTTATATTTTTTTGTGTTTTTTGTTTTATATTTTTTTGTTTTTTTTTGTTGTTTTAGATTTTTTTGTGTTTTTTTGGTATTATTTTTTTGTTTGGGTTTGTTTTATATTTCTTTTGTATTTATTCATATTTAATGTTTTTCTTTCATTTTGTGTATTCTTTGTATTTTTTGTACTCTACGATTTTTCTTATTTGATTATATATATATTTTTTTAGCATCTTTTTTCTTTACAACGAAAGGTTGTTGGCGATCGCTCGTAGATACTGCATTTTGTCTGCATACATCGAGTCATCGTACTTTGTTACAATATTTAGAATTCTTTCGTTTAGGTCCCGATATTTTTTTGATGCTTGCGGTTGGGGAACGGCGTTACGAGGTTCGGCTATTATCATTTCGTTTTTTGATTGCTCAATTTTTAGACTTCTTATCAAACTCCACAAAGTGGGATCTTTTTGCCGCACAATCTCGTTAAAGGCACGGTGCCATCCTTCCAAATTATTGTTTGTGCGGGGTAGATTGGACTGGCATGCATTATGATGATTCCAGTATTTCAACGGAAATTGTCCCTCTTTTCGATTTCTCTTTCTGTCAAATCGGACGATGAATTCTGTTTCGAAAGAAAAGAGAAACTCTTCGATGTTTTTATCATCCGTGCTGAAAACTTCTTCGGTGATGCGGTTGAACAGACTTTCTACGTCATCGGGCCTGAGATAAGCAAGGGCTCCCAAAAGTTTCACTTTTTGCGCAAATTCGATCTCGGTGTCATAGCGCGTTTTCAAGTGATAAGCGACAACCTTCCGATATAACGCCTGATTGAAGTGAAAATTGCAAAATCGAATTCGGGCGTTCGGGAATACTATAGTTATAGCCTTCACAGCCGCTTGTTCGAGATCGGGCCTCACAGAATCTGGATTCAGATCTGGATTGATCTCTTTCAATTTTCCAAACATTTCCTCATAGACAGCTGAGTTTTTTCCCGGTAACAGAGCAAATACTAGAGGCACGACTTTTGTACCCACATTAGCATGGATTGAATATAGCTGGGCAAAAAGTGACGGGCAAGCCCCAATGGTTCCATCAACCAGCCAATGCGTAGCTTCTGCCAATATTTTTAGATTTTCGGCTGTTCCGAAAATCAGAATCCGATCATCAATGGGACCATTGTCGTAAAGTAAAAAATTTTCGTTCTTCTCTGTTACTCGAAATTGAGACGGAAGCTCAATTTCTTTCAAGGTAAAAGGATGTGGTACATCTTCATCTTTCGTGTTTCGAATATTACGAATAGTCCTTTTCATGGAACTGTTGGATGGCAGGTAAGCGACTACGCTGTCATGAACGCTCCTGGACGCAGTAGCGATCAGGACGTGAGGATTCTCAGAACTACTCAAGGCATATTCTTTTAAATTATTTCTGAGTCTGTTCGCCTCAACTTTTGCAGGATTACCACCGTGATTGTGGTAAGATTCTTTTAAAATTTCATTATTTCGAGAGGTAATGACTCGAGCCGTGCAATTTTTACTATTTTTCTCACTGTGAATACATTTCCAGTAAGTATTGCCATTATTTTGATTTATTCGCTCTTTGTAGAAGAGGAACCCGTTTCTTAATAATTGTGGTTTCCCCTTCTCACTGTTAATAAATTCAAGATCCATTATGTGGTGTGTTCAATTTGTGCTGGGCGCATGAAATGTATGGTATTGTAAAAATCGAATATTGATACAGTAATTTATTGGATGTTTAAAAAAGAGCTATCGGTTTTCAGTGGACAAGAATATATAAAATCTGCTTATTTTTTAGCTACTAGCTTTTGTTTGTTGTACGCCTGACTACAGCGTATAAAGAGCCCGGGAATCCGTTATGGGCTATCCGTCTAGCTATATAATGCTGCGTGTCACTATATGTCCATGTGTATCCTCCGTCAAACCATGAGAGCGAGAGAGCAATAGTAGGCGATGCGCTGTATGTACTATATATATGTGCTGGCTTTGTGCTGTGTCCGTCGTATACAAAATTACTACATTGTATTAGGGGAAAGTGAGGTACATCCGGACGTTAGGAAGTTAGACACCTCTGCTTCTAGCAAACTGAGCTCCCCTGCACGCTGTTTTTGAATTTACGTGGTCTCGTCGGTTTTAGTCTTCAAGCCGAAACGCCGCGCAGATTTTTCAGGATAACTTTCAATGAACGTTTTTATGTAAGGTCTTGTAATTTTTGGTCTCTTTGAAAGTCGTGGATTTCGACTTGCGCATAAGCCTTGCTTTCGATATCTTTTTGTACCTAACTATGTAAACAAATCGTGAAAGTTCAATTTGATCCACTTCTTAGTTGCCGATTGAGCTTAAATTTTACATACACGTTTAATTTGGACGACAGGGCATAATTAGGTAAATGACGTCATTCTGAATTCAATATAGCGGTTTCCCGAAGATGGTGGACAAAATCTATCTATCATCTAGCTATAATATGGGTATCAAATGTAACGGTTTGCTGAAAGGATTACGAAAAAATAATTCACATCACTCTAAATTCAATATAGCGGACTAGTTATTTTTTATGCGCTCCCATGAAATGCGTATCAATTATAATGGTTTGTTTGGATTTGGGTTTGGTTTGTTTGTTTGGGTTTGGGTTTGGTTTGTTTGGGTTTGGGTTTGGTTTGTTTGTTTGGGTTCGGGTTTGGTTTGTTTGTTTGGGTTTGTTGAAGTTTGTTTGGAATTGTTTGAAATTATTTTTGTGTTTGGGTTTGTTTTGTTTGGGTTTGGTTTGTCTGGGTTTGTTTGGGTTTGGCTTTGTTCGGATTTGTTTGGGTTTGTTTGCGTTTGGTTCTTATTTATGGGTTGTTTGGTTTTGTTTGGGTTTTGTTTGGGTCGACGAATTGCGATTTGACAAATTGCCATTCGACGAATTGCCATTCGACGAATTGCGATTCGATGAATTGCCATTCGATGAATTGCGATTCGACGAATTGCCATTCGACGAATTGCGATTCGACGAATTGCGATTCGACGAATTGTCATTCGACAAATTGTGATTCGACAAATTGTCATTCGACAAATTGTCATTCGACAAATTGTCATTCGACGAATTGCGATTCGACGAATTGCGATTCGACGAATTGCGATTCGACGAATTGGCGATTCGACGAATTGTGATTCGACGAATTGTGATTCGACGAATTGTTTTTTCGACGAATTGTTTTCGACGAATTGTAATTCGATGAATTGTTTTCGACGAATTTTCCGCAAATCGTTTGACTTATTTGGGCATAAACGGCGATCACGCGTTTGAATTAAGCCGGGAGAACAGCTAGTTAAAAAAAATTCAAAAGACTGTCAAACACGGAGGGAGAGTGTTTTAGTGTGGAGGTCTTCTGTGTGGTCAGGAGTGGGAAATTTGGTTCCAATCAACGGTATTATGACCGCCGATGTTTACATTGATATCATAAACGAAAATCTGGAGAAATCACTGCTAAAGATCGGTCTGCTGCATGAATTCATCCTTCAACAAGACAACGATCCTAAACATACGGCACGAAAATCATCGACCTTTTTCCGTTCTTCGCAGATCAAACTTTTGGATTGGCCAGCACAATCGCTAGATTTGAGTCCTATGGAAAATATGTGGTCTATTTTGAACCAAAATGTTAATAAGAGCGACGTAACAAAGAAAGAGAAGCTTTTTGATGCTTTGCGGAAGACGTGGGACAATATCGACGAACAGCAAATTCACAATCTTGTAGATAGTATGCCTCGGCGTTTACAGGCTGTTATCGAAACAAAAGGTGGTCACACAAGATATTAGATGCGCGATGTGATGACATATTTTCTTTTTTCCTTTGGATGCGTACTTTTTTGTCCAGCCTAAAATTGGTATCCTACGCGTTGAAATTGTTTTCGTTCAGCTTTCGAATATTTTTTATGATGTTTCAGTGAAAATGTAAACGTGAACTTATAAAGTATCGTTGAAACAACTGTGGAAGTACTCCATTAACTATTTTCGTAAGACTAATAGCACCGATATTGAATTTTGAACGGTGCGTACTTTTTTTTGTCCGGTACTGTATATGTATATATATTAGGGTGGTCCTTATTTGGGGTGTTGACGAATTTCGACAAGTGCGCCCCCTAGACACGTTCGAAATAAATTAAAAAAATGTGTGCAAAAACGGAGCGCTGTAGTCCAATTAGAAGACGTGCCTCTAAGCTCGTTTTGTTTCTCATTTGAATAACATGGGATTTTCAGACTACTTCAGTCATTATGTTTTTGAGTTGTCCCCGAGCACGCAAAAAATTCTTTTTTCACTTAAATCTGTTGTTGATGGGTACAGCTACGCGTATATTTTTCCACAAGTCGTTATCACAACCTTTACGCCCCCCATCCCCCTGATATTATACACGACGGCAAATTGTTCAACGTGAATACCTGTTTTTAGCCGCTTGGTGCTTGACAGTATTTCACCAATTAAAAGGCAGTCTTATTTACGTCATAAGTTTGTAAAAAAAAGTAATTGTACATGTGGGAAAAAATATGTATTTCAATTAGTGTATTTCAAAACACATCGTTTACACTTTATGCTTTTTTAAAAAATAATAATTAAAATTAAAATGTTTTGATCACCGTCTGTTTTTTTGGATCGGGAAAGCTTTTACGATATTCCGAGACTATCTGCAGAATATATTGTTTTTGATCTTCGTTCCGTGTAAGAATATTATTGTATTCTTCCATTAAATGGACTGCTCTCTCAGCTGTATCATTTACGACCTTTAAATGTTTGACCACATTTAAACCTTTGTTAAAATGTTCATCTTCAGGCCAAAAAGAGGAATCGAGTTTTAAAAAATTCGTACTAATTTCGAATCTCGTGAAAAAGTTTAGCGATTGTGGAGATATGAAGTGATCCATCTCTTTGTCAAGTATAGTTACAATATCTTTGGGATTTATCTCTATGCGATTGGAGTAATCCTCTTCGGTTTCGTCACTCGTGTTTAACCCGAGCAACATTTTTCGTTTCACGCACAGTGATATTTCGTGATCAAAGAATGACATCGCTGCAGTTTGCGGATTGAGATACCATAAGTGCTTGGTGAGTTTTTGGATTGTTACTCGAGAAACATCAGGATCAATTGACTTGTAATTGTCAAGTTTTTTCAAAAGCTGCAAGTCGTGGTTTGGTGCTTGAGGTGCAAATGGAGCTGTAAACCATGCTCTCACGTATATTACGACAATAAAAATACACACCTCTGCAATTGCTTTGTGTTCTTTTGAAGTTAACTTGAAACTTTCGCGAAGCAAATATATTTTTAAGCAATAGATCGCCTTTGCCATCCAACGAGCATGATGATACGCTCCGGGGAACCGGAATATAACACCACGAGGCGGAGTAATGCCGATAAATATTTGAGTTAATTCTAGTAACTCCTGATAATCTTCTCTCGGCTGACTATTCATCGACGTTTTTTCCACGAATGATTTAATACTTTCGATATGCTCGATTAATATTTTTTTTACATCCGCATCTTCGATTCCACTTTTCCATGAGGTCTTATCTATTCTAGTCCACGATTCTTGGAACCTCTTAAAAATAGCGACGTTTGGACCGCTCGATGTAGGCATTTTTTGTTCGAAAACACTTCGTAGAATAATTTCGAAAATATGGTGTCGGCAAGGTAAGAATAAAATATCTCGTTTTAAAATCTGTTCTAAAACGACTGCCGCGCCTTTTATGTGACCGAGATTAGAAGCTGTCGTATCACAGCATAGTGCCTTGACTGTATGAGAGAGACCCCAATCTTCAAGTACGTCAAATATAGCGTTTGCTTGGGATTGCCCAGTTCCGTCCTCCAACTCTGGCACGTCCAACAGTTTTTCAACATTCCCATTCGTTATGATAACAGGGAGTCTGTCATTGACCTCACGTTTCAATATATTGAGCAGCATTTTTCCATCCCAGTGCAAGACGACTGCATCGAGTTCCGTTTCTTTAAATACTCGTTTAATATTAATTGCTTTTGCAGCACGCAATTTTTCTCTGTAGCGTCAAATTGATGATCTATTAAGAACCATCGAGTTGAGATCGTATTGTAGAGATTGAGCAACGGCAGCAATTACATGGACAGCATCTCTGTCGCTTAATTTACACTTACCTAATACAGCGACCAATTTTTCGTCAATTATATTCACGCTCCCACGTGCTCTTTTAGGCTGCGACGGTCCGGCTTCAGACTCATCGAGTAAGAGAACCGACGAATACATACCATCTTCTATAGAAACGTTAGAGTAAGTGCCAACGCTCCTCTGACTCCGTGTGTTCAAAAATGAGGTTTCATCACTTGATGCCAATTCTACGAATTCTCCTACAACAAATTATAACCATTTTGAGTCGAGTAATGAAATGTTGCGTCCAATAATAAATAAAAATAATTTTAATAAAAATAAAAACTTACTGGCTAAGTTTTTCTCCATTTCGCTTTTTCGCAGTCTTTGCAGAATAATCTCTTCTTTACGTAGTTGGAGTTCTTCATCATTCTCGTACATTGTTTCGATGTCTCCGATGTAACCAACTCGTCCATCTTTCCTTTGGTTGAGTAAAAATTCTTTTCCCTCCTCACCAACCATGTCCATCACATTTCCATGGGCGATGTCGAATGAGTTATTGAGTCCACGGGAGAAAGCTTCCTCTTTCTATTTGTTAGAGAACCTCCCGGCATTTCTTTGCAATTTCCGCCACTTCTCATATAAATCTGTCAATTTTTGTACAGCGCGATGGAATTGTTGTGTCGGTAAACGGGCTTTTTCCCAAAATATCAATACTTCTTTTATTGTCAACGTCGCACTTTCTAGCAGCGTTAATTTTAATTCGCGAAGGTTGAAAAAAGCACTTTTAAAACTTGTTTTTGGAGATGGTAACTTGTTTCCATAAATTTGTGTGTCAATGTCACCGATTAAAAAAATGTTTACCCGTGTCTTACGTGACGAAGACATTGTACATTTCACAGTGATGTACGAACTCACGGAAATTAAATAATGCCACGAAACTATCGAAAGTACAATGACCACCTGTGGCTTTTGAGGTTATCTCGGAGTAACCAAATTCGTCCATGTATCGGAACGGAAAAAAAATTAGCGTAGCAGTACACCATATGAAAACAGCAAAAAACTGTAGAAAAACGTTTTTATAACTTTTTTTTCAATCACGGAAATACGACAATTATATACGCATAGACTCGCATACACACTCTCGGGACAGAAAACTTCGTGCTCTGGCACTCTGGCAAGCGGCGTCTCGTTGTAAGCAGAAAGCAGGGGTGCTCACGCGCGTTCTGTGTTGTCCACGGGCCTGCCGGCTGGTGAAGTTTTGTAACAAAATGTACGCGTAGTTGTACCCATAAACAACAGATTTATGTGAAAAAAGAATTTTTTGCGTGCTTGGGGACAACTCAAAAACATCATGACTAAAGTAGTCTAAAAATCCCATGTTATTCAAATGAGAAACAAAACGAGCTTAGAGGCACGTCTTCTAATTGGACTACAGCGCTCCGTTTTTGCACACATTTTTTTTATTTATTTCGAACGTGTCTAGGGGGCGCACTTGGCGAAATTCGTCAACACCCCAAATAAGGACCACCCTAATATATATATATATATATATACGAGGGTGGGGTGAAAAGTTTCCGGCCTGACCAAGAGATGGTGCCACTAGGTCTAGTTTTGGAGCGGCGTCCTACAGTACCATTCCTACCGAGCTTGTATGTACAGTTTCAGCCCAATCGCTACGTTAGTTTGCGTTTGAGAGCACATTGCGCGCGACGCTTCCGTTGTTTTCGTAAAAATGGAAAAATTGGAAAAACATGCTGTCATCAAATACTTCCATTTGAAAGGGTTTTACACCAAAACAAATAAAAGAATAGATGGATTCAGCACTAGGAGACTCCTCCCCATCATATTCAACTATTAATCAGTGGGTTTCTGAATTTAAAATTGGTCGTGTGAGCACCTCTGACGAGCTTCGCTCAGGACGGCCCGTTGAAGTCACAACTTCAGAGATGATTGAAAAAATCCATAAAATAGTGTTGGAAGACCGCAGGTTGAAAGTGCATGAGATAGCTGAGACCTGTAGGATGTCAGCTGAACGTGTGCAAAATATTTTGCACAACCATTTGAACATGGAAAAGCTGTGTGCAAGGTGGGTGCTGCGTTTGCTAACGCTCGACCAATCGAGCGTTTGCTAACGCTCGACGCTACCGACAATTTGGCGCTGTATAGACGTAATCCAAACGAATTTTTGCGTCGATTCATAACTGTTGATGAGACATGAGTCCACCACTACACTCCTGAAAGTAAAGAACAGTCAAAACAGTGGGTTGGAAAAGGGGAACCAACCCCAAAGAAGGCAAAAACAATTGTATCGGCAAACAAGGTTATGGCTACTGTTTTTTGGGTTGCGAGAGTTATGAGAAATATATCAGTGTTGATGGAGATTATGTTGAAAAATAAAGCAAAAAAAATTTTTTAAATATCTTTTTTCTTGGTCAGGCCGGAAACTTTTCACCCCACCCTCGTATATATATATATATAAACGTATTTTTTAAAGTTCAACCTTTGTTACTTTCGGGAAAAAAATGATAAGTTTAGCGTTTTTTTTGCCGAAAAAACCCATCGTGGTGAGATTTTTCGTCCTATTGTGTATATATATACAGGGTGTCCCTCTTATCTCTGCCACCCGGAAGTAGGATTCCCTACAAAATATTTGGTAGGGATCACTACCAAAGTGTGATCGGAGATATTTAGATTTGTATTTCATTTTAATAGATGTTCGATACTGACCTTGAATGAACTTGAGGGACTTTGACCTCCTAATGTTTTTTATACGGCTTGAGGTGCTCCACAAGATAATTGATAAAAAATGTACCATTCCATTTAAAAAAGTGGAGGTGACTTTCACTGTGCGTCAAGGCCGGCACCGAAATAAAAAAAATTGGTCGCATTTGATGGCCCCCTTCACACCGTACAATTTTTGTCTGGAACATTTTTTGTGACGTCGATAATTACCGAGTTATTTCGGGTGGCAGAGATAAGAGGGACACCCTGGATAAGGGGGACCATTATAAGGTGGCCATATGTTTTGTGAGGCGAAGTAGAAGATGTGCCGAAACATTTTTTAACCCATATTTCTCAAAGACGTATAATATTTAGGGCACAATAAAATCGTGACGCTCTGTCAGTGAATTCTACGGAGCCTGGTGCTTTTGTTTTTATGAAAACAACTTAAGGCGTTAGGCCACAGTAACGGGTATACAATTTTGTGCGAATTTAACCATTTTTTCTCGTATGAAACAGTGATTTACTCATAAAATTAATTACACATCTATTTAGCATGAATATCAAGGATTTAGAAAAAATATTTTTTTTTTCGATGTACAAAATGGCTGACTACTAATATTTTCTTTTATCTTGTTTTAGGCGCCCCGCGGCGTGACATTTAGCATCCACAATTTTTTACCTAGAACCAAAAACAAAAATGCTCGTCAATCTACATTAGAATACCTAAAGAAGTACGTACGGAATTAAAAAAATATTGTTTTGTTCAAAAGTTGAAGGTATTTGAACTTAAGAAATGAATTTTCAGTGAACAATTTCGTTATAACTGCTCATAAACTGCTCATAAAATGAAAAGTTTTCGATTCATCAGAAATTCCGTACGTACTTCTCTGCGAAATGCAATTAGGAACAAACTTTTAAACTTGAAGTAAATCGAGTGAAAATTGTTGAAGTTATTTGTCACGCCAATTGGAAAAAAGCTGTTTCGAGAAGTTTCGAGTAGTCAGCCATTTTGTACATCGAAAAAAATATATATTTTTTCTAACAGCTTGTTATTCATACTAAATAGATGAGTAATTAATTTTATGAGTGAATCACAGTTTAATACGAAAAAAATTGTTAAATTCGCACATGATTTTATACCCGGTACTGTGGCCTAACGCCTTAACTATCTGCGAGAAACCTGGGTTCGAAAATTTGTCAGGTTATGTTCATCTTGTACATGCCCTTATCAGTGTGGCGTGAAGATTTCGCGACCAAGGACAATATATGTGATGGTTTTTGAAGTCGTCTTTAAAAAAACATGGCGTACTTTTGCGATGCGTAGTATTTTCTACAAAGAATTGAGCATTCTAGAAAAAAATCAACATCGCATTTTGGGTTCAGTAGAATGAAGATTATTGAAATACGTTACCGCATACGAAATACTCCTCAATAAAAAATTCTTAAGATGGAATTCAATACCATGTGCTCGCTTTAAAATGCATCTTTGAACATTTTTATTTTCGATTACAGAATGGACAAAAAACGTTTTTCATCAGTGTTTCGTAGTCTAAATTCAATTATCTTCATTCCGCTGTACTTAAACTGGAATTTTGATTCTTCTGCAGGATGTTCAATTTTTTATGGCAAATACTACTTGTCACAAAAATACGGTATATTTTTTTCCAACGAGGACTTAAAAACGATTGAAAATCATGTTTTTCTCAGTCGCAAAATCTCCCACAGGATCTTTTGTCAGGAGAAACATAGGGCACGTTATAATTGTCACCCTGTATGTGAAAGTTATTTTTAAGACATTGGAGTTTATACAGGGTGTCCCATTTTAATCTTACACCTGAATTTTCTCGAAAAATATTGCTCGGACGAACTATTGTGTGGAACAAAACTTCTAGGGATTGAAGGGGGACGTTTGAAAAAAATTTATTTGAGGAGCCAAAATTCAAAATGGCGGCGTTACAAAGGCTGACATGTTTTTTTCAAACGGAAACATAACTTTTTTTCATTGCCAAAAAATTTGTCAGCCGAAAACTAAAAACTTCTGTTGAAAAAATTTTTTGATAAAGTTCATAGTTTTCAAATGAGAACATCATTTTCAATTATTTCAGATGTATCCAGGATTTGTGTGTGTGTGTGTGTGTGTGTGTGTGTGTGTGTGTGTGTGTGTGTGTGTCTGTGTGTGTGTGGCGTGTGTGTGTGTGTGTGTGTGTGTGTGTGTGTGTGTGTGTGTGTGTGTGTGTGTGTGTGTGTGTGTGTGTGTGTGTGTGTGTGTGTGTGTGTGTGTGTGTGTGTGTGTGTGTGTGTGTGTGTGTGTGTGTGTGTGTGTGTGTGTGTGTGTGTGTGTGTGTAAGAAATCGAACCATCGTTTTGTTTTCATTCGTTGCAGTATATTTTCTTTCCTTGGCAGGTGGTTAAACGTGCGCAAACTTCTGAAGAGCCGTCACTTCAGGCAAAGAGGCTGCAGATGAAAGAGCAGGTTCACATTACAAGCGTGCACCTTTCCATATACGTTTGTGCATCCCCCGTAGAATTTTCGGAGCCCGACATATTTGTTCGTCGTGACTTTGCAAAAATTTGATTTCCTTACTCGTGTACACACACACACGTGTGTGTGTGTGGTCACTCTGGCACCGCTACCGGCACTGGCACATATACGAAATACGTATATAAAAACGATGCACGTATACAAAATAGCCAGTCATTTATTTGGGACAAACAAAAGAGTAATATCGTCAATTATAGGGAAAAAGATTCCGAGCTCTTCGAAAGTTTCACGTTTTTGCAGATTCTGAGATGACTTTGATGAATGAACTTTACGAGATTTAGCGTAGACTTTTTGTCCGCGTGTGCGAGCATTACATGGTTTGATTTATGGTTTCGATGATAGCATCGATTTCCTCTAGACTCCTTCATGTACGGTAATTCTCTTTTCAAGAAAATAGTTTTTAATTTTTAATTTGAAAAGTTCTTCATTTCTTCATTTAAAAAAACTCAGTTCTTCAATTTTTAAATACTCCGTTTCTTTCATTTTAAAATACTCGGTTTTTTTATTGAAAAATACTTCTTTTTATACATAAAAAAATAGTTTAAAAATAAAAAGACATAGTCCGTTTTGTAATTCGAGATATACCATGCTTTTTCCATAAAAAAATACTTGTTTTTTTTTAATTTGCTCCGTTTTTTTCTGGAATTCCGGAACTTCTGTTTTGGAATACTCCGCACCGTGCGTACACGGTGCGGATAATTCGTCGCGCAACAGAATCAGGTATGAGGCTTACTTGAGGCTACTTATCGGATCGCAAGCCCCCAGAAAGAAAGAGGGAGAGAAAGTGGGGGGAGAGAAAGAGCGAGCGAGAGAGAGAGAGAGAGAGAGAGAGAGAGAGAGAGAGAGAGAGAACCTATATAGTGAGAAACCTGCATGACAAACGAGATATAGATGGTAATTTCAGTTGCCCAAGGGTTCGGTTGTTCTTTCAAGATTCCAGCGAGGTGCTAAAGAGGATAACAGGAGGGATAACGATCTATGATGAGGATAATTACGGCAAGACATTATCGGATCAGTTATCTCGTGCTTATCGTTATAAATATATCTATACATACAAACATATGTATATTGATTCCTTAAGGCAGTATTGTTGTCTAGAGCGCTGTTTTGGCGGTGATTTTTGAAATGGAATAACTGAAAAAATAAATACACGTGTATATTAATGCTTCAAGAATATGTACAAATTGAGATTAAAAAAAATTGTCATCATGTACTGTCGTCCGTGTGTTTACAACGGTGTGCGGAAAACGCTCCAAATTTGCGGCCAAAGTGGTGGACATTGTATGAATCCGAAAAACATTAAACCTATTCTTAATCTATATGAATTTACGATGCTTAGTACAAGATTCAGCAATGAAAAAAAAAATACAAAATGCCGGCATGCGAAACTTTGATTACCAATTTTTCTGACCTTTCTACAAGTTATATGGGTAATTATGTAGTTAAGGACTTTTCAGAAAAAGAACGGGACATTTTTTTTCTTGCCATAATGTTGTTTATTCAAAAACGAGACTGAAAATCGGTGAAAATGGTGTGTGTGTGTGTGTGTGTGTGTGTGTGTATGTGTGTGTGTGTGTGTGTGTGTGTGTGTGTGTGTGTGTGTGTGTTTGGGATTGTGTGTTTGTTGTTTGGGTGTATGTGTGTGTGTCTGTAAAAATACGCTATATTTATTCCAATGAGGACTTGAGAAACGATTGAAAATCATGATTTTCTCAGTCGCAAAATCTCCCACAGGACTTTTTAAAAACATAGGACACGTTATAATTGTCACCCTGTATGTGGAAGTGATTTTTAAGACATTGGAGTTTATATAATGTCGAGTATGGAGACAATGGGACAAACGATTGAAAATCATGTTTTTCTCAGTCGCAAAATCTCCCACAGGACCTTTTAAAAACATAGGACACGTTATAATTGTCACCCTGTATGTGGAAGGGATTTTTAAGACATTGGAGTTTATATAATGTTGAGTATGGAGACAATGGGCTACAATACGGACGGTCCCACAGTCAATATCTTTAAAATCACTATTCCTCACGTGTTTGTTTGTGTATGTGTGTGTGTACGTGCAGGCGTGTGTGTGTGTGTGTGTGTGTTTGGGTTTTTTGTGTGTGTCTCGATAGTGATCAACACAAACACACCCACACACACACACACACACACACACACGCGCGCGCGCGCGCGCGCGCGCGCGCACGCACGCACGCACGCAAACACACACACAACATTTTTCACCGATTTTCAGTCTCGTCTTTGAAATCGTGTATTTTGACTAACTTTCAACGAGGGAAGAGACCTCTTTGATGGCTCTTCGGCATTGTATTCAGGAACATTTTTTTACAAATCCACCCACTCCCCACTCCCAATATAGGCGTTGAAATGACCGTAATTGGGCTATTTTGTCCCTCGTTTCGGCAAACTTCAAACTTTGATGTTTTCGAGCGCACTCTTATCCCACAAAGATGCAACGATATTCGAATCGGGCTCGTGGCGTACCCGGTAGCGCTCGAGTCTAGTAATCGCGGGGTCGCTGGTTCGAGTCTCACTTCGAATTTTTTTTTTTTTTTTTTTTTTTCATTTTTTTTTTAATTCGCATACCTCCGTCATTTAAATATCCCGATAAATTTTTGTTGTATATAATCACATATTATTATATATAATTAATATAATATATTTATATATGTTTATATATGGACAAAATCCATATATAGTTATTTATGTACAACATTCATTATAGTTATACATAATTATATATTTTCTCATATATGATCATATATTATTTATATATAACAATAGGTGATTATTTATAAAAAAATAAATAAATAATCCCGGGATAAAAATCATAAAATCTATGCTAATACACATATATGTAATTATAATTGTCAATGATAAATGCAAGTCTTATTTTTGATTATCTCTTGCTTGAAATTGCGAATAGGCGACGTAAAAATATCCAGTACTAATATTTACATAAACTCCCTTATAGATTAATAGGAATATAAATAGAAGAATAAATGTTGAAATATGTGAATATAACGCTTGCTTTGGCAAGCGTCGATATTGTGAATAACAGTTCTGCGTACATCGTTTGCCTTTGTCCTGATCAACTACCTGCGAAGCGGGCACAGCTGCTTGTGCACAAAAGATTTCTGGAATGAAGTTTGTTTTCCGATCGATGTATTGAAAAAAAATTGCGAATGTAACAATGCAGCGTTTGTACGGTGTGCGAGATGCCGTGAAAAGTACTGTTTTCCTTGTTTTTACGGTGGTTATCACTCTGGCTCGTGTAACATTACACCCGATGTATAAAACAAACGAATACAGACCGAATAATAAAGTATTCAATTCCTTACCCGACGTTTTTCATTTTCATCCTAAAAATGTTGTTGGTTATAAATATTGATACTTGAAAATGTATGTTTATAATCAAGAGATAATTAAAAATATGACGCGTTTTTTCATTTAAAAAAAATGAAAAAAGAAAAAAAAAATTTCGAAGTGAGACTCGAACCAGCGACCCCGCGATTACTAGACTCGAGCGCTACCGGGTACGCCACGAGCCCGGTTCAAATATCGTTGCATCTTTGTGGGATAAGAGTGCGCTCGAAAACTTCAAAGTCAATTTTCTCGAAAATTTCTGAATATGGCGTCGAACTGCTTTGGGATATTAATATTCGAGCTCTGAACTTCGCGTACCATGAGTACGAAAAATTACAAAAATCCGACTGCCGTACTGTCCCCTTCATAGTGTGTTGTCTATAGATCAGCATGGTTTCGAAAAAAACGCGTTTAAGGCGCGAAACTACTGTGATGGATAAAAAAATCGTTCTTTTGACATTTTCTCAAAATATACATATTTCACAATATGTGAAACAATGCCAATTCAAAATATTGAAGATTGACCAAGTTACAGACGATTCAGTGGAAGCAAGTAGTGCAACGATTTATGTATACAACAAACTTAAGGTAGGTTTACACTACGACACTTTGGTGTACACACTCAATGTATACATCGAGTGTCTGTGTGTGAACCCCACTTTCTGATCTCGCGACATTTATTGCGACATCTCGCTAGGTGTCGCGCCGAGCGCCGTGTGAACAGGTTGTGTCACATTGTCTGCCGCAGTGTTCAAGTTTTCGAACCGGCGCGAAATTATCCAGACACTCGCGACCCGCGTTAAATCAAAATGGCCATTACGTGAAGCAAGGAGAGCATTGAAAATTTGATATCTCTTGTGGAAAGACTGCCTGAACTTTGGCAAATATGTTGTGCTGATTATAAAAATTCAGTAAAAAAAACAGGCAGCACTTCAATACTGAGCGGAAGAGTTTGGCACAATATCGGCTGAAGTCGGCAGAAAACATCATAATTTAAGAACACAGCCTAAGGGGCTATACCAGTGTGAACGCTGGAAATTTGGGTGATTTTCAGGATTTTTTTGGAAGAAAAGTGCTCAATTAAATGTTTTGGAAAATTAAAAATATATTTGACCTATATTACATAATTTTTTCATTGAAAAATATTGAGATCCAAGCGACTTATGCGTTGCCTTCGCAGGCGCAAAAAAAAAGTTCCTCCACTGCTGACATGATTCCGGCTGATTGCATAGCTGAAACCGAAAAAGGAAAAAAAATGTCGTTAAACGGGAAGGTATTTCCTGTACAATGACGTAGGATTTTAAAAAAATATCAAAATCTAACAAAATGGCGTAGTTATGAAAAAAGTCTCTTTTCTTGCCTATAAGATGGTCGTTTCTTTCAATGCCAAATCGTCAATTTTCATGCAATCAAAAATCTCCTGCGTCATTGTAAAGTAAATATATTCAAAAGTACTCAGTTCAAATTTCAAGTCAATCGGATCTCTTTGAGTTACAATGTCACCAAATTTGACAAAATCTCATTTTGAGAAAAATGCGTTCAAAGACTTAACTATCGATTTTTGCAAGATAAAATGATATTGATGTATATAATATAAATGATGATGATATTCTTGAATGAATAAACTGTCGAAAAACGCAAAAAATCGACCTTTTTAAAGTGTCACACTGGTATAGCCCCTTAATAACAGCGCATAAAATTACGGCTGCCGCCACACGGCATTTCTCCATGGCGTTCGAGCGGGTACTGCAGACGTGTCAGTAGTTTTGTGTGTGAACATCTGAGACACTTGTGTAGCGATATCACAGTACAGACACTTTCTGGGACACCGAAACCGTCTTATGTGTGAACAGAACGGACATTAGTCAGACATAGTGTCAGACATTTGTGTCGCAATAAGTGTCGTAGTCTATGCAGACCTTTACAATCGCGATTGTCTCGAAACGACTTTTCTCGACCTGGCCGCAATCATGACTCTGGTCAAAATTATCCGATTTTCAATTTTAAAAAATCAACATTTTCGTAATTGGAGTAGCTGTCGTTGTACGTAACTGTCGTTGTGCATAGCTTTTTTTTGGAATATAGTTTTTTAAAGCCCCCGAATAAAAGTAGAAATCTTGCTAAAGTTACACCCTTTTAACACCCGCCATTTCGTGACAATTTTTTTCTCGAAAACGGGCGCGCGCGACGTTAACTACTTTTACATAGATTATGGAACTTTTTTGTTTTTCAAATCAACCATTGTTAAGTTATTGATTCGGCCGTCGGATCACATTTTTACACCACTCTGTTAATAACGTTGTCGAATTTTATTTAACTTAAATAAAAATGTACACAAATCAAGTTCAACATATGCTTAATAACATACGTTTTTTTCCAAATCTCGAATAGATAATCTAGTAAACAAAAACAATCGGAAGTACGACCTTTTTCGACCCGTCAAGATGGTGTCGCATCTCGACCGCCCTTCCCGAGCGTGTACTCCTAATAATTTCTGTAACTTAGCGAATTTTGTGAGTATCATTAAACTGGTTCCCCAGACGTAATCAGAAAAGTCTGCAAAATAAAAAAATAAAATTTGAAAAAAAAAGTTTTATTTCAAATTTCTAGACAACGATACTGCCTTAGAAAATAATTAAACCGTGACTAATATAATTGATCACACAAACTTATATGACTCTTATATGACGCCCTCATGCTTTCGAATTGCCTATATATATCTATACATATACAAATACATATATGCATGTATGCATGATATGAGCACCTCAAAGGAGATTATCATTTTTACACCTGCCTTCACAGGTCCAGCGATATTTTTGTATTTGACCGGACAAAAGTAGCGAGGCTGCCAGCCACGACGCCGCGTTAAATATTGATTTTACAGTATTGGTACGAGAGCCACGCGTTTTGTTCTTCACCGGATCCCGGTCTTTTTTCTTCTCCTCTGTCAGATGAGACAAAGTGGGCCGCACGACGACGTGAAATAGGAAGACGGCAACGAAGGAGCGGTGGCGAAGGATGAAGAAAAAGGACTCGTCCAAAAGGTTTGGGCGAGTAATTAGGTAGATACACAACACTTATCGGCAGCGCACCTGTCAATTTCGAGCGATGACTGCCGAAAATTCTCTCACGTACGTGTGTAAGAAATAATGGACAAAAGACGAAGTGGTGTAATTAATTGGACCCATGGACAGTTTCGCTTTGATGTTTATAATGGAAAAATCTTTGAACGACTGCGACAAAAATGTATTGGGAAGGAATTACAGAAATTCTTTTAAAAAAAATCTATCACGGTGAAGAAAGGTTTATGAATAATTAAGGACATTTTTTACGTTGAATTGACAAAGAATCGCAATGTACGTACTTATTGCTCCATGTACCGATTTTCACGGCTCAATCAATTAAGGGGTTATGCCTAGTTGTGACAGTTGAAAAATCACTTTTTTCACAACCAATATATTCTGACGGTTTGTCTTATAAATGTTTCCTGAAAATTTCAAGGTGATCGGACAAAAATTGACAGATTATAGGCTGTTATGCTGACGCCCATTGGAACGCTCGGAACGTCGTTCGAAATTTTTAACCCCTTTTTTCGAAAGTACGTTCTCAAAACCGGAGAGCAAAATATCACTTAAACTACTGCGTCGATCGTTCTGAAATTTTCAGGCCTTTTTCTAGATATAAAAATATAGTATTTGATCGAGGAATTTTTTTCCAATGTATTCTTTCGATTTGATGAACGAAAAATATCTATTTTTTCGCAAAAATCCAGACCCAATTTGAGCACGAGCTATTTTTTTTTTAATTTGATATTTCGGTAATTCCTTCCAATAATCCTAGGATCACCGAAATCTGTTTGTTTTTTGATATTTTTTTTTAAACGGTTTTGACATATTTTTTGATACAATCATAGGATACTAAGGAAATCTGTTTGTTTTTCTGGTATTAGATAACCTGGTTCAGAAGAGCATTGCTCACCGCAAAATACGTTTTCGAGAGGTGCTTACCGTACATCCGCTATAAATCGATTCTATTCAAATATTTTTACTCACAAAAATTACAGAGTGTTCTTCAGATGATACTTTTTCAAGTGCCTAGTTATAGTAAAAAAAATCATCACGATTTTCTATAAAAAAACTTCACCAAATGAGCACTTTTTGATCGATGGTTCGATTATTTTTTATTATATACTTGTAAACCAATCAAACAATCGCTTCGTCACTCAATTAATGACTTAATCAATTAACGCTCACGTGAACAGATAAATGTGTTTCCATATTCGGCTATTTCGTTTCCATTTATTTATTGCTCTGTCATTTAGTGTATTTGTGTATTAAAAAAGAATAAACAAATAAATCTATCAATCGATCAATAAATTTAACTACGTATCGCCCAATTAATTAGTTACTCGTTTGATCGATCGCCCACTTTATTTATATATATTTACAAATAAATATAAAAGCCATCCAGTAATCGATCAACCGATCAATTAATCAATACGTAAATAAATAGTTAAATAAAGAAATAGCGTACGCAGTTTTCGTTTCTCTTTTTTTTCTTCGTGTTTCTCCATCAATGTCCCGTTTGAACTTTAACCAAAGTGGGTGTACTGACTTGACGTCTCGTTTTCTCCAGATGAATTTACTCCCCATCCTTTCTATTTCACTCCTCTCGCGCGTTTTTTTTTATCGAACACCTTATCCACGTAGTCCATCTCCATTTATCTTCGTCTACGTAGTCAACGTTCGTTGATGTTTAACGCTCTCGCTTCTCTTTTCCTCTCTCTCTCTCTCTCTCTCTCTCTCTCTCTCTCTCTCTCTCTCTCTCTCTCTCTCTCTCTCTCTCTCTCTCTCTCTCTCTCTCTCTCTCTCTCCCCCTCTCTCCCTCTTCCCCCTTACAATCTCAATGGGCTTATTTTAATACGTATAGACGATCGTGCGAGAAATTTTGCGCAATTCGTGTTGTGTCTCAGGGAGCGCGTAGTGCCACAATGCCTGTCTCCCCTGTCGACAGGTGGGGTCGTGTAGGAAGTTCGCAATGGTTTATAGCAATGCCAAACCAGACTGCCTCGCCCATTATGTGAGCTGCGTCGTGCATTCATTTCAACATTTTCCTCATCCAGTCGCAATTAAAAATACACATAAACGAAAAAACTTCGAAACTCGAATCAATTAAATATGCGGAAAAGCACATTTAGAAAAAAAATCACTATTTTGCCCTACCTGTTGGGTCGTTTTAAAATCTGGCGAATCCCTGACGCGTCTCGTTGGTTCGTAAAATCGAGATACGAGCTCACGTGCGCTGCGTTCGTTGCGAGATATCGCGGATTAAATTCCATGGGGGAGAGGGTGTTACATGGGCATTAGTCATCTGTTAGTTGTCGCGTCGGCGAAAAGGAAACCGCTACTTTATCGCACGCTGAGAACAAGACAAACTGTCAGATGACAGTCCGGAGCGACGAACTCTGCGCAGGGAAACGAATCGATGAGACGATTTTTTTTCGTTAAATCGAAATTGTTTAGCAAACGTAAGGAGGGAAATGAAGATACAGTGCGAGCTATTGTCCGTCGCTTTGCTCGCGTGGATGTCAAATGTTTTATTGTGACTTAAGTCGGGATATACATTTACAATGATCAAAAAATCGACTTTTTTAACGATAGAACTATGTATGTACAATATTTTCCTAAAGTTTCAAAGCAAATTTCGAAAAACTTCGCACGTTACAGCCCGTCAACGCTAGGCCTCACAGCTCGGATTTAGATGGCGCGCCGCAAGCTAAAGCGAGAGCACAAAGGGGCGGGCAGAGATGAGAAAAATGTAATTAAATTAACAACTAACAATTACAAGTACAAGTTGTAATTTAATTACATTGTAACAGATTACTTTTGAAATTTGTTACCACAAGTACCTAGTGCGGTTTAAAATTAAGCGGTAAATTTTAAGCGCACTTTTCTAAAAACTTCATTTGAGAAATTAGCGTGCAAGATTACTCCAAAACTATTAGGCTGATTTAGTTGAAACTTGGTAAAAATATTGATAATATTGCTACCTTCTACATGGCGAGAAATATTTTTGAAAAATTAGGAAAAAAACGACATTTTAGATCCAAATTTCACAGAAATTTTGCGTAACATTTTTTTGTGAATGCGTGCCATTCTCGTAAACTTGCTTTTTCTTTATTTTAATTACTGTCAAATAGAAACTATACATGTTCTAACTGAAATTAAAAAAAATTGCAAATCAAAGTCTACCGGTAGCTAGACTGCACATCGAATCGCAACTCCCGCAGCAACCTTGCTATCACAGCTCCTCCATTTTGATGCTAAATGATTAGAAAAAAATTATTTTGTATACTTCAATATATTACTAAAGTATACCTACAGTTTGATGAAGATCGAATTATTATTTCTTAGTTTAAAAAATCCCTCAAAATGCCTATTTTTTCCGTCTAAAGGATATCCTGCCTTAAGGCGAGACACCACTGTGATGGGTTAAAAAATCGATCTTTTTTGCATTTTCTCAAAGTATATATGTTGAAGAATTTGTGGAAAGAAATCCATTTATGATATTGAAAACGGACCGGGTTAAAGATGATTTACTAAAACTTTCAATCGCGTTTTTCTCGCAACACCTTTTCTCGACCTGGCCAGAATCATAACTCTTGCTATAATTGTTCGATTCTCAATTTGAAAGAACCAAGATTTCCGACATTGCAGTAGCTATCGTTGTACGTAGCCGTTTTTTTTTTTTATGGAAATTTCGTATTTTTCATGCCCCGGAATATAATTAATAATTTCGTAAAAATTACATTTTTTTTTAAACCCGCCATTGTGTGAAAAATTTTATTTTCGTAAAACGGCTGGGTAGAACGCGAACTACATTTGTATAGATTATAACACCTTTTTACTTTCATTTTTGAGACCAACCATTGTCAAGATATCAGCTGTTGGACCACATCTTTTATACAGAGGCTCTATTATGCCTCAAGATCGGTGTAACTTTCTAATTTTTTCTAATAAAAATTTACATGAAATAAGTTCAATGTATGTTTAATAACATACTTTTTTCCAAATCCCAAATAAAAAATTTAGTAGACAAAAAAACTGAAACGTCAAGATAGTTTCACATAATTAAGACGCAGTCTGGTCAAGTTTTAGTTTTTAAAATATTGATGAACAACCTGAACCGATGTGCTGGTCTAGTGGTCAGCGTGCTTGCCTCTGAAATCAGCACATCGTGAGGTCGCGGGTTCGAATCGCTGTCTCGTAGTTTCGGAGAAAAATAAAAACACGGACGTGACGTAGCTCCAGTTCTACACGGATGTCGCGCACACGGACCAGTACGTGGGTGTGTAGCCTGTTGAGCTATTTCTCAACGAAACGCGACTAGCTCCGAGACTGGGAAGTGAACTCGTGGCCGGCTGTATTGATATAGGTTTTCTGCAGTTTCCGTATACCCATGGCAGAAAATGTCATGGTGAATGCGATACAGAGGGGCAAGCCGGCTGCGGCCGCAAGATGGGGATCGTTTAGAGATGTGGAGTTGAGAAAATGGTGGGAAATGTAATGCGGGGAATACCCCGTACATGGAAGCTACAATAAGCGAAGCGTTCGCCGTGGCAGAGACAGTATTGATGAACAATCAAGTTATAATTATTGAAACAAAGTATCACCGCTGCTGCATGGCCAATCGGCAACGAGGCTTGTCTGACATAAAAAAGTACTTTTCCTATAATAATTAAACTTTCCCACGGCCGGATACTTTCTTGACATTTTGACCTTACAAATATGGCAGACTATAGAACAAAAGTTCGATTTTCGACAAAAAAACAACTTTTATTATTTATGATTAACAAATGGATGGACATATCAAAAAATCTTCCGGTCATAGAATAGAAAATGTTATAAACTATGCTCTGTCTGAATATGAAGTGAATCGGGTGAATTGATTTCGCCATACGACTCAAACCGCTCCATAAAACATATTTTCGAAGAAGTATGTCAATCAAAAAAAAAAATTCAAAATCCTCCTTGCAAATAAAAATTAAGATTCTAGGTCATAAAACGATGCAATAAAAAATTCCCATCCCTCAATTTGAGCCTAAAAAACGAATCTAGACACTATAATTTTACAATATCGGCAAACTTTTCGAGACAATTTCAATCATGCACACAAATTAATTTTATAATTATTTTTGCATTAAAATTGTTCACGGCTATTTCGATACAGAAGCATTGACTGGCTTGTAGCGTCGGCGTGTCCTTGAATAAGTGTATCGAATTTTCTCGAACCTTGAACGCACCTCGAGATATTTGCCAACGAGGTTTGTCGAGGGTTCGATTTACCGACAGCTAACGCTGCAAATTATACTGCACAATGTACATAAAATCCACGTGTATGCATAAATGTATATATGTATATGAAATATACACATGGTGCGTCGTCGTCAGTCGTTTCTCTGCAGGCTCGAGATTAGATTACGTTGTGGTACTCTCGAGCGAAAAGCTTCTGACGTTAGTCATTCCGCCTATCCGCATCTCTCTCTTTCTCTCTCTTATTTGCATATGGTCGATTCACCTACACGATTTCAACGCGAGCGTTTACACGGTACTACGTCTAAAATGTGTGTTATTTTCCTTTTTATCGAGCTGACGGGCCATTATGTCTAGAGGAAAATAACACCGAACCCCAAAAAAAAAAAAATTAAAACGCAACTGTTTAAACATTTTTGGTTGATGACTCAATGTGTTGAGTCATGTAACCAAAAAAAAATTATATAGTTGCCGAAAAAATGTTTTAAATACGTACTAAAAAAAGGTTTAATTAATTGTTTGTCCTTTTTTCTGGATATGTCTTGAGTAAACTATGATGAATTATCAATAAATTTTGTAATAAAAAACATCATCAATGTTGCTTTTGATTTAGTGCGTTTTGACTGAATGCATTAATTTAGGGGTATACGCAATCATTCGAATAAAATTCAGGGGCCGACACCACCAGATTCGGCTAAAAACTGACATGGAAACTTTCATGTTGTTTTTTTTAATGATAGAATTTATTAAACAGATTTCGTTAGTATATTGCTTCGTCCTATGATTAATCAAAGGAATTTCCGAAAAATCAAATTAAAAAATGGCTTGCTGAGAAAGGGAGTCTCGATCTTCGCAAAAAAATTGGCATTTTTCGTTCATCAAATCGAAATTATACATCGGAAAAAAGATCCTTCGATCAAATACTATATTATTACATCTAGAAAAAGCCCTGAAAATTCCTGAAACATCGATGCAGTCGTTTTTGAAACATATCGCTCACCGACTTTGAAAATGTATTTTCGAGAAAAGAGCGTTTAAAGAATTCCGACGGGCGTCAACATAGCCTATAAATCTGTCAATTTTGTTCCGATCACCTTGAACTTTTTAGGGAACATTCATAAGATGATATACTGTTAAATATATTGTTTTCGAAAAAACTGATTTTTCGACTTTAAGGAATCTTACCTACCCCTTAAAAAAATCTTTGGTCTATAGCTCCACTAAATTTATAGAATTTTTACACTATATTTTTGAATTGTTTTGAATTGAATTCAAAACAATTACTTGGTTTTTCCTCATACCTGAGTTTGGGTTGCTTGAGTTATTTTTCACGTTCACCATTTTCCACTTTTTTCCTATTTTTTTTTTTCGAAATTTTGTTCGTTAAATACGACGATGACTACCGATAATTAGAGCAATTATTTGCCTCAATTGAAAATATTTTTCGTAACGCCCTGGGTGTTCGTGCAAAGTGTGAGCGTATTGCACCTGCATCCGAGACCGCATACGTTCGCCAACCAAGCGGTACACGTGCCGCACGCGTCCTCGTACGCGATGCGTACGTGACGTGTGAGATGATGAACCGCCCCAGCCGATCGACGGCACGAACGATCGAGGCTTTTCAGCCCGTCCGTCTTTTGCATGGGGCATTCCATGACGCATTTACGAACATCGACGGAATTTTCGTTTTCGAGCTAATTTTTTTCATTTATATTGTCAATTAAGTAAACGCTCGTTTTGTCATTTTTAAAACATTATCGTGGGCCTATCGTACGGAAACGACAATATTATAATTTTTTCTAATCAGAATTGTTAATTTTAGTTGTAATTAATTATAATTTTTTAGACTACCATTCATTAATCGCAGTTGAAATCAATTATAGTTGTCTTAACTTTAATTAATAAACATTTTTTTTAATAAAATAATTTTTTTAGTGATTATATATACACTCATTACAAAAATGAAGGGAACAGTAACATTTCAAAAAAATCTTTATTGATCTTTGAATAGCTGTACCTTTGTGAAAAATGGTCGTGTCGTAAAAAAAAATGAGATTTTAAAGCTTGAAATCTCTAGTTTACGAATCTCACCGGTAACATTTTTTTAAGCAACACGCTCGGCGTGAATCTAAAAAATAGCGCGAGGCAACATTTTTTTCAAAATCGTCCACGGGCTCAAAAAAATGTTTTGAGCTTGATCTTTACTGGAGTCATTTAGCCTGATTCTTCAGCTTCAAAACGGTAGGTTTTTGACCTCTGTACAGCCATTTGTCGCTGAGATATCGGCGTTTAAAGAAAAAGGAGTTTTTTTCGTAGGTCAGGTTAAGGAACCCAGTAATGCTTTATGCAAAAGTGAACTATTTTCGAGATATTGTTTTTTTTCTAATGAGGCTGAAATTGAAAATGAAAAATTAAATAAAAAAAATGTTGCATGGGATCAAACTTTTTCATTATTTGTTTAAGGAGTACAACTTTGCAGTGACCGTTTTTTTCAAAAGTTTAAGGCTTTATTATAAAAAAGTGGCTACATATTTTTTAATCAAAGTACTGCTCGTCGCTAGCTACGACCGCGGCCCATCTTTCAGGTAGCATTCGAATCCCGCGTCGATAAAAGTCTTGGTCCTTGGAGGCAATCCAGGGATCGACCCAATTTTTGACTTCTTCGTAAGTACCGAAGTGCTGGTCAGCCAAATCGTGTGCCATTGACCGGAACAAGTGATAGTCGGAAGGGGCAATGTCTGGAGAGTACGGCGGGTGGGATAAAACCTCCCATTTCAGCGTTTCCAAGTACTTTTTCACGACATTTGCAACATGGGGTCGGGCATTGTCATGCTGCAGTATCACCTTGTCATGTCTTTCGTTGAATTGTGGCCGTTTCTCTTTGAGTGCCTTACTCAAGCGCTTCAGCTGACGTCGGTAGAGTTCCCCTGTGATGGTTTCGGATGGTTTGAGCAGCTCATAGTACACAACGCCCCGCTGGTCCCACCAGATACTTTGATACATACAGATACAGATACATCACTTTGGATCCGTGAATATTCGGTTTGGGCGTCGATGACGAAATATGACCAGGCAGTCCCCATGATTTTCGGCGTTTAGGATTATCGTAGTGAACCCACTTTTCACCTCCAGTCACAATCCGGTGCAAAAATCCCTTCCTTTGTTGTCTTTGGAGCAGTTGTTCACAGGTGAAAAATCGGCGCTCGATGTCTCTCGGCTTCAACTCATGCGGGACCCACTTTCCTTGCTTTTGGAGCATACCCATATCCCGGAGACGTTTTGAAACTGCTTGCTGGGTTACTCCTAACGTCTCGGCGAGTTCCTCTTGAGTTTGGCACGAATCCTGGTCTAGCAGGGTCTCCATTTCTGCGTCTTCAAAAACTTTCTGCCTTCCGCCACCATGCTTGTTCTCGACCTCAAAATCTCCACTTTTGAAGCGTTGAAACCACCGCCGACACGTTTTCTCACTAATAGAATCCTCCCCGTAAGCATCTACAAGCAAACGGTGGGCCTCAGCTGCAGATTTCTTGATGTTGAAGAAGTAAATCATAACCTCCCGCAAATGCTGAGAATTCGGTTCGTCGGTTGCCATGTTTGAGTGCCTATAACTTTATAATGCATACACGTATCCGTTAGCTTTTTTAAATTGTTTACATTGGCAGAGCCTCTAGTTTAAAATGCCACTTTTTTATTGAGCTAGGGCCACTACTTCGGCCGCAGTGGCTCTCTAAGTAAAACGGTCACTGCAAAGTTGTACTCCTAATAGTTTGAGGACACAATAACAAATAATTATCAACAACAAAATAAGAATAATGATTTGATGTCCAAAGTCGTGGACCTCGAATTCAAAAATGTTTGCAGATTATTCTGATTTTATTGTTGATAATTCTTTGCTACTGTGTCCTCAATCTGTTGTACAACGAATAAAGAAGTTTTATTGCATGCAACAGTCTTTTTGTAACTTGATTTTTAAAGTCGGCTACCCCACACTTAACGAAATAATGAGATCTAGAAAACGATTCACATTTGCATGAAGCATTATTGCGTTATTCGATAGAGGAAAATGTGTCCTACAACTGCTTTACGAGCTCGTGACCAATAACGAGTAGCGCGGTATATATCTATAAATTTGACTTCCGAAATTTAAACGTTTCGTCCTACTTCTTTTGTCTAAAAAACTGATCCATTTTTTTTTGATTTTTTAAATTTATATTAATCAATAAAATATTTTAAATG
The DNA here is from genome assembly GCA_944452715.1 of Ophion slaviceki. Taxonomy (NCBI): domain Eukaryota; kingdom Metazoa; phylum Arthropoda; class Insecta; order Hymenoptera; family Ichneumonidae; genus Ophion; species Ophion slaviceki. Next base: position 7,008,976 of record OX101795.1, on the reverse strand, counting down.
AATATCGATATTAACAAATCTCGATCAGCTTTTGTCTCGAAAGCTGATGAAAATTTAAAACAAATATTTTTTATTATGTTTGGGAAAATTTCAGCCTTATTCAGACCGTTGGCTCGACCGCTCTTGAGCTCCTCACCAAATTACATTTTATAATTACGTATTGGATCGATTCACCAAACTCGGCAACGATTCAGTTGCAATCGATCCAATCCTCACACCTCAAGCGGTTCAGAAAAACAAACAAACAAAAAACGATATAAACATTACGATCAATTGGATCACGAAGGCACGCAATGAGAAGTTACCTTCGGAATAAAAAAGTAAAAATCAGTCTCGACCGCTTTGGCGGTGATTACTTCATAGACGCGCTTCGATCAAGGAATTGCGCGAACACAATCTTCATATCGAAAAGCGAACAGAGGGGGGGGGGGCAGAGAGAGAGAGAGAGAGAGAGAGAGAGAGAGAGAGAGAGAGAGAGAGAGAGAAAAGTCGTCAAATTACCTATCATTTCTCGATTGTGAGTGTCTCGTAAGGGGAAAGCACGTGGGCGCTGGCTAACGGTTTGTAAAAGCTGCCATCGTTGTTTCCACACGTCGATTTTCGAGGTATAGCGGTGTTGCACCTCTCTTAGACTGCGTGGAGGCGAACAAATTCGAGTCGTACGTTTATTATATACTCACAATATAAACGTGAGTGAAAGCTGGAAAGAGTTGAGTGAATGAGTATATACGTGATGAATCTGGCATGTCTATATATGTATGTAGAGGGAGCACGGAAGCATCATTCAGTTGAATATTGGCTCTGAAGAATAGCAGTCGGCTCTTTTTGTTGGGTTCTATGAGTCTGTATGCCCGTATATAAAGCTGAGCTTCATCGTTTGCACATTGCCTACAAATTAATATATGTAGTATGCATGTATAGGAGCGGGTACATGCATCGGAACTCGAAAAGGACCAAGGGCATTGAACATTTTTATTCGTTTTTTTGAGTTGAGAATAGTAAGTCAATGTCATCCATATTAAGGGAGCCTACCAGTCTAGCGCCAGAAAAATATGAATTACGACAATTTTTTTATGGATACGCAGCGGATGAATGAAAATTCCATATTCTACATATCTTCTAGTATGTTTACAAAAAATTTCACCAAATTTAGCAACCACATAGCTGCGCTGAGGCCGAATGAAGCGAGTCACCCTTGTCCGATAGCGTTCTGCGGTTGGCAAGAGTTCTCCTTAATTTTTTTTTATCTGGGACGAAAATTTACAATAATTTGTGTTCTAGATAAGATTTGCCGTTGAAGTACGGAGGGAAATCTAAAAATATCGATTTTTGATAACGGGGTGAGGGTGTGAAAAAATTGTTTTTGGTAAAAAAAATCGCCGAAACTAATGTTTCTTGAAAACAATTTTTAAAGGGCAACATCTACCCAAAGGCCCGAAAAAATAGCCAAATACCGATTTTTTTAAATGTTCAAGTACATATATTGAGAGCCTGCAAAAAAATCACCCACAAGTACAGAAAAAAAACAAAAACGGGGCCGCCGGCAGTTGAAGAAATCTTTTTCGCGACGTTAGGCGGTTGACGCTCTGCAGCTTCAATGGTCCATCTGAACTCTAAAAACGAAACGGGTTATTCAATTCAACAATAAATAGGAGTCGTTGAGGATCGTTTATTTTTAAATCATTTATTTTAACAACGCGGCGACGCATTAAAACTTGAGCATACAAAATCTATGAAAAAGTCGTCATTTTTACGTAACTACATGGAGAAAAATATTGCCTCAAATTCTAACACTGGTTACCAGAATTCTAATATTCAGTGCTAGAAAAGTATAGCCGTTTACTGCCAGTTCGGAATTCTAATGTAAGACTTGTTATAGAAGTGTAAAAATCATTCTCACACCGTATAGTAAAAATGATGCGTGCATATTACATTTGAAACTATTCTCGCATAGGCGCAAGTCCAATATGCTGTATAGTAAAAATAATGCGTGCATGTCACATTTGAAACTATATTACATGACACATACGCTATATTTTCATTTGGATTTTACTATACGGATAGCATGAATCTTCGTATATGTATAGATTTCACTATACGCATAGCATAAATCTTCGGCGTATAGCGAAAAGTATTGCGAAGTTATTAGTAAAATGTGACTCATTATACCGCACTTTTTGTAGAATACTGGAAACTAATTGTTCCAATCGCGTGGGCAAAATATTTTTTGTATACTACAAAAAATCACAATATGCCGAATAAAATGTATTATTTGTTTCATTTTACGTGCCATATTGTAGGTTAAAATTTAAATTTCTTCATTACTACTATACCATAATTACAATTTTTATCTTCCATTCAATACTTTTTGATATTTTTTTTAGAAGCATAGTATTAATTCTAAACTTCGAGGCCCCTGTTTTCTCCATGTACTAATAATGAATATGGATTTTGAAGAAGTGAGATCGGCAACGGCCTTTAAATGTTTCCTTTTTTATCTCTTGTAAGTTTGGAAACAATCCATCAAGTGGCTCTCGAGGTATCATGTCCACCGATTTTGAAGACAGTGTTTCGAGGCAAACCTGTTTAAAGTTTGAATTGACAGGGCATCCCTCATAAAAATAAGTGCCTTTAAGGGCTTATTTGAGGCTTTCCTTATCAGGGAAGCCTCAAGTAAGCCCTTGAAGGCCCTTATATGGCAATCCCGACAGGGGTTGGCATAATAAGAGCCTATTGTCGCAATCCCGATAGGGATTGCCACAATAGGACCCGGATTAGGGGTTATTAATGATTAATTAATAAGTTATTAATTAATAAGGTGTTAATTAATTATTAGGATTAAATCTTATTTAATCCTAACAAATCTGTGATTCGGTTTCATCTGTTTAAAAAACACTTCACTTGAATTCGCTAAATGGATCTATTTGATTTTTTTAAATTGAAATTAAATATAATTTTCGTAGAGTCAACCATTTTTCTATTTAATTGAACTAATAGTCTGTCTTTATTGCAACACTCATATCAAAGGGGTGTGGGGTAGAGAGGAATTATATATATATATATATAGGTTATGTGCATGTTATTCGATAAAACTCTCTAATTATCACAATGATATTAACTAATTGATATAATTTATGCGATACAACAAATAATTATAGGAATTCATTTAGTCTCTTATGCCATATCTGCGACTAAGATGTTACAAGCACTCGGTAGCATAGGGGCAGCGTGCGTAGCTATGAGTAGGTAGGTACTAGGTTCAATACCAATATAGGTGAAATATTTTCTTCGAAAAAAATCATTCCGAAAGGCCAGTGCATGACGAATTACGATACAAAATCGTTGTGGTAAACTCTCAATTAAGTGCCTAATTTCATTTTGGATTTATGAAATATTGTATGCACATAGTACACTTAGATTTACAGTGTACATTGTAAGCAAATAAAGATTTATTTAAATCGAATGTTCATTTATTCGATTTGAATATATTTGATATTCAAAAAGAATAGCTGAGACGAATAAAAAAATATCCTTGAAACAAATAAGATCGTAGTAGGCCGTGAGACAAGGAAAAAAACTATCTCATTTAAATAGATCCCATTTAAATTTGAAAAAAAATTTGGCAGTGTACCGTGACCTTATATAAACGGACACATATGCGCAGAAACACATACATTTACACACACGTGAGCACATCCATTGACAAGGATAACTTATGGGTCCACCATGGTTTCCATGAGGCGTTGTTCAGGCATCCTTGAAGGCCCTCATTATTCTACCTTTAATGGCCCTCAGTAGCAAAGTGTGACCGGCCACTAAGGGCCCATGTGAGGCTACCCGATTAGGGCCCTATTAAGGCAGAACACCACTGTGAACCCCTGTTTTTTTGCCATTTTTCAAGATTTTTTTTTGTGGGGAAAAAAAAGATATTCGAAAATTTTTGTTTTGTTTTGTTCGTTGTTTATTGAAGATACATAAAAAAAAAATTTCAAATTTTTCACGCTCCATGGTGACGCTGGGGAAGCTCCCGCGTCAGGTACTGTTGCCTCTGCAGTGGTTCGCGGCACGCAGCAGAACTCTCTTCAAAGTCGATCTGAAAAAAAATACCGAGTGTTTTTGTTAATAATATGATATTTTGAAGAGAAGTACACAGGGATTTGAAAACATATTGATCTTTAAAAAATAGGCACAGTTTTGAAATTAAAGGACGATTTTCGAGCAAAATTTCTCGTCGAAAATAGGCTATAACGTTTTTTATTATTGAGATATCGAAAAAATCCAGTCCAAATTTGAAGTCGATCGGATAAAAATTGCTCGAGCTCTGCTGCGTGCCGCACTCAAAAAAGTGGTTTTGACAAAAACGCGTTCAAAGTTTTAGGTTTGTTAATTTATGCGATAAATTGGAAAAAAATTTGTTTACCTTTAATCAGCGATGCCGGCACATATAGCTGGCCTTTAAGAAGCAAATCATTGTCCCTAGCATCTTTTCTCGAACTTGTAGAGGGTCTTCTTGCCTCTTTTGCAGCGTCTGTGAGCGAGCGCTCCGCCAGCTCGATCCGCGCTGCGTCGGTTTCAACGCAAAAATTGAAACAATTTGGGCCGATAGTTATCCCCAACGGCTCCAAAACTTTCATGAGACTTCTCAGGCCATCATTGAATAATAATACCGCGATATCAGCTGCAATATCGACGATTTTTTTGCTCCCGGACTGACACTTGGGGGCTATTGCCCAAACTGATTTGTTGTAGCTTTCGTTGTTGTTTTGCGTGAAGCCGCCCAAACAACGCTGCAGCAAATCGTCTCTGCTCAAATTTTCGAAGACTGGCGTAATTGCCTCCAATACTTTCTCAGCAAGAGGCGGCTTATGGCGATATTCAGAAATATTACCGCTTGCGACCGCTTGCGACCGCTCGCTGCCACGAACACCACGACTCGGCTCCCTCTGGGCAATCGTCATGTTGTGGCTCACTATCTGTGGATATTTTATGAGTAGATGTACTGGGGCGGTTGTGAGCCACTTTTAGGGGGAGGGTAAAGTGGGGGAGGGTCAAGTGGGGGAGGGTCAGGTGGGGGAGGGTCAGGTGGGGGAGGGTCAGGTGGGGGAGGGTTAAGGGGGAGGGTCAGGAGGGGGGTCAAGGGAGGACGGTCAGGGGGTGGTCAAGGGGGGATGGCTCAGGGGCGGTCCAGGGGGGGGGGGGCAGGAGGCGATGTCAAGGGGTGAGGGTTCAGTGTATAGGGGGCGGTGTCCGGGGGGGGGTCGTCGGGGCGCGTGTGACGTCACAGAGGAGCCTATGTAAAGTGGGGGGGGGGGGGGCATGTGGTCCGTGGAGCGTCTGGCCACTTTGGGGGGAGGGTCAGCCGACAGAAAAGTCCTGACAGGTTTCTTGGAAAAACGTGCGTGCATGTGTGTGTGACAGCCATATATGGGTCGGAAAATTTTCGGTAATATGAAAACGTTAGGCGCCACATGAAGGGCGGCGCCTTCCAAAGCCCATTATTTATGACATGCAGCTGGTTCCATTCCGAAAGGCAATGTCAATTGCATCCGCCCCGTCTCCAAGCTCGCCGACACTCGAAACAGGTCCTGACAGGTTTCTCGAGAAAAATCTTTAGGGATCAAAGGGACCGCGGATGGACCACTTGAGCGCAGCTCTTGAAAAGTCGAGGTCTCCATTCCGAAAGATAATGTCAAGATGTTTGCATGCGTGTCCACTCCTGTCACGAGTCTCGCCAACACTTTAGACAGGTCTCGACAAGTCAGGATTTCTCGGAAAAACTATAAACTTTAGGGATCAAGGGCCGTTGGCGCCGATGGACCACTTGAGCTGCAGGGCCCATAAAATCTTTTGACCCGAGGCCTCCCGACTTCCTGTTTTTTGTCTCATGTTCCTCGAACAATCCACGCGTTATCGGAAAACTCTGTTTTTTCCCGAGAGACGGCCGAACTTTTTTTCCCCGAAGAGCCTTTTAAATGGTCCGCTCCGCTCAAATCTGGCCGCACTTTGAATGATGCAGTCAGTCTGTTAACATCGTGGAAGTTTTTTTGTACTCATCAACATGGAGAAAATCTTGTATGACCAAGCCGTGCTTTTACGCTCGTTCGAAGATTTTGCCGCGTGGGAGCAACGATGCGTCGAGTTCATCGAAGGGCTGGAAACGCAAAGCCGGATTAAGCGCCCGCGATTATTAATCGGACATCAACAGTCACTCATAGCTCAAACAGCGCGTCTGGAAGGATTGGGGAATTGTGTGCGGAGTCATTTCGTACACACGGGCGCAGGACACGGTGATCATGAGTTAATCTGGCGTGAGATTGAAACATCCTTCGAGAGTCGCATAATGACCGGTTCCATCATCAATCGCAGCCACATCGAGCCGAGACACTTTCTAAATGATGCTCGCGTCCTAGTGCTTCAACATGTGCAAAATATCATCAACCAGCATAACAGTATTAAAATCAATACAGTGTTTAATGGTGAGTTCGCGAGTGGTGACAAACATGCGAATAAAAGTATCAACACACGAAACTGTGAACTATTTAGCACAAGCGATTTGGGTGAGTGGTATGAACAACGCGTCATTGAGCCCACTTTAACCTTACTCGATGAATTTCAAGAACGTGATAGTGGCTGGGCTCTGCAGAAAATACTTAACCTCACGATAAATGTGAATAAGTATAATCCGATGCGTGCCGGGTGCTCCATATCATTACCGCGGGAAATAATGTTGAAGAAGGCTGTGGTTAACGTCAAATCCGACGATAACGCATGTTTCGCATGGGCAGTTGTCGCTGCTCTATACCGGGCAGAACAACACAATGCTCGTCCATCTTCTTACCCTCATTATTCGACAGTACTGAATCTGAAGGATATCGAATTTCCGGTGACGATACATCAAATAAAGAAATTTGAAGCTCATAACAATGTATCGATCAACGTGTATACCACCACCACCAAAAAGGACATTGTTCCAATACGAGTCACTCAAGACAAGAAGGAAAAGCACATCAATTTGCTGTACATGCAAGATACCGAGGACAGCAATGTGGGACACTTCGTATGGATCAAGAACCTGTCGAGACTCGTGAGAGCACAACTGACCAAAAAAGAGCATAAAAAATATATCTGTGATCGGTATGTAGTTAACATAATATATATATATATATATATATATATATATATATATATATATATATATATATATATATATATAGGTAATTATATATGCTAGATGAATTAAACGAAAACAATCTCTTTTGTTTTGCAGATGTTTGCACTACTTTGGTTCCGAGGAAAAATTGCAATCGCACGAGGTCGATTGTGGGGCGATAAACGACTGCGCGATCCGACTACCAAACGACACTAATAAGTGGCTCCAGTTCAGCAACTTTAGCCGGAAAGAGCGACATCCTTTCATCGTTTATGCTGATTTGGAGTGTGTGCTGGCAAAGACCGATGAGAAGACCCAAGCGAAAGATATGTATCAACACCATGAAGTGTTTAGTATTGGATATTACGTGCGTTGTTCGTATGACGACTCATTATCTTCCTATCATTCACGCCGCAATGCTGATTGCGTATCATGGTTTGTCGAAGAACTAAAAAACCTGGCACTGCGGATAAAAGAAACTTTCTGTGATAATGTTTTCGAGCAGCGACTCAATGTCACATATGTGAGAAACCATTTGCGCAAGAAGATGTACGCGTTCGAGATCATTGCCATCTGACTGGGCGCTATAGAGGCCCTGCCCATTCTAATTGCAATTTAAACTATAAACAGTCATTTTTCATTCCAATAGTTTTCCACAATTTATCCGGTTACGATGCGCATTTTATAATCAAGGAAGTAGCCACAGCGTTCGAAGGAACAACCAATGTGCTTCCAATCACAAAGGAGAAATACATCTCCTTCACGAAGCATGTTGACATTACAGACGATTCAAAACACAAGATCCAATTGCGCTTTATCGACTCATACAAATTTGTCAACACGAGTCTCGACAAATTAGCATCATTCTTGACCGACGACAAACTCAAAATTTTACGCACACAATTCCCAACTCTCTCGACAGACGATTTCAATTTGCTGACGCGAAAAGGGGTCTTCCCTTATGAATATATTGATGATGTGACCAAGTTAGACGGCACTTCCCTACCACCACGTGACGCATTTTACAGTTCCCTGACAGATGCTACAGTATGTGAGAGCGAGTACGCACATGCTGAGAACGTTTGGAAGCGGTTCTCCATTCGAACGCTGGGTGACTATAGCGATTTGTACCTGAAGACAGATGTCTTGTTATTAGCCGATATTTTCGAAAACTTTCGGAATACTTGCATTGAGAGCTATGGCCTAGATCCCGCGTATTACTACACATTGCCGGGGTATACCTGGGATGCAATGTTAAAACACTCGAATGTCAAGTTTGAATTACTAACTGACATCGACATGGTTTTATTCGTTGAGCGGGGTATACGCGGTGGTCTCAGTCAATGCTCAAACCGATATGCACACGCTAATAACAAGTACATGGAGTCGTTTGATCCATCGAAAGCATCATCATACTTGATGTATTTTGACGTCAACAATTTGTATGGATGGGCAATGTGTCAACCCTTGCCATATGCAGATTTTCGATGGGTCAACGACGTGTCGAAGTTTGATCCATTATCCATCGCGCTAGACTCACCTATAGGCTACATCCTTGAGGTCGACTTGGAATATCCCCAATCTCTACATGATGCGCACAAAGACCTACCGTTTTGCCCAATACACGAAAAACCGCCGGGTAAGCGGGAAGAAAAGCTGCTAGCAACCGTCTGTGATAAAAAAACGCTACATCATGCACTATAGAAATTTGCAACAATGTTTACGCCATGGGCTTCGCCTCACGAAAATCCATAGGGTATTACAATTCACACAATCCCCATGGCTACGTTCATATATCGAGTTAAATACTCAGTTCCGAACGCTGGCCAAAAACGATTTCGAAAAGAATTTGTTCAAATTAATGCATAATGCAGTCTTTGGCAAAACGATGGAGAATGTGCGCAATCATGTAGATGTAAAGCTTTTGACAAAATGGGAGGGCAGATATGGCGTAGAGGCAATGATTGCGAAGCCAAACTTCCACAGCCGAAGTGTTTTTTCGGAAAACCTCGTTGCTGTAGAATTGCGCAATCTCGAGGTGAAGTTCAACAAGCCGATATATGTGGGTATGTGCATACTCGACATATCCAAAACGTGCTTGTATGGATTTCACCACGAGTATATGGTACCTCTGTATCGAGATAGATGTAAAGTCATGTATACCGATACGGATAGTCTCATATATGCCATTGAGAGCGAAGATGTATATGCCGACATGAAGCGCAACATTGAAAAATTTGATACGAGCGACTATTCAGCGGACAATAGGTATGATATGCCGCTTGTTAACAAAAAGGTACCCGGTCTCATGAAAGACGAATGCAATGGTGCAATTATGACCGAGTTCATTGGACTTCGATCGAAAATGTATGCGACACGTGTCGAGGGTAAGAAGGACACGAAAAAAGTTAAAGGTGTCAAGAGCAGTGTTGTGGCTAGGACAATCACGTTTGACGATTATGCCCGATGCTTGAATGAAGAAGTTGAAATGGAGCGTAGTCAAATGTGCATTCGATCAAAGTTACACCAAGTCTACACCATTCGTGAGACGAAAATCGCTCTAAGTCCTCATGATGATAAGCGGTATATCATACCTGGGACCTCTGATACCCTACCATGGGGGCATTATAGAATCCCGTCGTGAAAAGTTTTGTAATTTTTTTTCTACAACCTTCATGTAAAACTGTGTACATTTTTGTGAATATCGATGTATAAAACTCATGAAAATTATGTATATATTTTGTTCACTCGATGTTAAAATTATGTTTGTTGTATATATTGTGCAAGAATGGATTTATTATTTTCCGTAAATAAAGAAGCGGACTTTTTATAATCACATGTGTTTATTCACTCTATCCATCTCCTCACGTTCCATGAAAAAAAAGGGTGACGGCGAGAAGGGGGGAAGCAAGCCTGCTGTGGAGTCGGTCGGAGGCCTTGGAGGGATGCTTGACCAGCAGGTCAAGAGTCATAAAACACACATATTTTTCCACTTTCTTTATTACCGACTACAAATCGGATTTACTTATCCAACTATTGTGGCTATTGTCGAAACCTAACCACTTTACAAACATTCGATTACCGCGCTTCTTCAATACCGCTGTTACGTCCCAGCCTTCACCTTTTTTTTCTCTCTCTTTTTGAAACCACGATGGTAAATACGCACGATAGCAGCACCCTCACTCATCGACCAAAAACCTAAATTTCTTTAACGCTAAGCGAGCGATAGCCGAAACGTACCACAAGACCAAAAGCGAAACCGTCGCACGTAGGTCCCGACGCATAAACATAGCCAACGCCAGAAGAATTTACGAGAGGAGCGTACTCGCAGCCTCGGAAGAGAAACCCTACGCCTAGAGCACTCGAACAAAGTGCAGGGACCGAACTACGCCATAATCCTACCTTGTCCTAAAACCCAAACAATCCCACGAAGAAAACTCGCTTGCGTCAGAACACGTCACCCGGTCATATCGCAAGACCCACGAAACCTCGTTCGCTGAACCCGATCCTCGGACATAGAACAATGGCCGCATTCACCATAGTGATGACCTAATAAGTAGACGAACAAAACTATTCCCACGCATGACGCCGACCTATCACGTAAGTCAGCGTACATTCTCACGATTGATTAACCAATCACTACGAAGCTCTGATCCGAAAATGCATTGCCCCAAAAAAGCTCCTTCTCCTACAACCAGACTTTCCTAATTTTCATATCACGAAGGAGCAGACACTCTGTATTCGAACTCCGAACTGAACAGTCGACTTACAAGGCTAAACCTTTTCGCTCTGCGTTTCCGTGTAATCATTGTATGAGCAACTATCTTTGTACTGAAATTATAAGTTTCTAAGAGTTAAACCTAATAAACGTGAACTACGTGAATTAAGACAAAATCTACGCGTCTGAAGATTTATTTGATCAACGATCAATCCATCGGGCGGATCCAACTCTCTTACCAGAATCACGCACCTCAAATTCGTCTCAATCCAAATTGTTATTAAACTGTGTTCGGAACTCACGCGGAAGCCAAACAAAGACTCACTGCGCAATCAAATTCAATTCGAACTTTCGCGCTCTAAATCGGCAACCTCGCGAGTCCCACCTAAATCTCCCTCCGGGACGTAACACCGCTTCGATGAGATAGATATCGGGGTGCTTGACACTGAGAAGCTCTTGTTCGTAGAAACCACCGGCGATCGGTTCATCTTTATGGTCCTTCAAGTGGTACGTCACGGGATGAGTTTTTTTCACACGATAGATTGTAAATATTTCCGTTGTCCAGTTTGGGGTGTAACCCTTTTCGAAAACAGTCTTAAATTTGCTGACTCTCACTTTATCACCAACGGCGAATTTCGGCTATCTTTTCATTGGAGGCTTATTGAAAATCTGCTGCAATTGCTTCTCATTTTCCGCGTTGACATTTTTCGGCTTCATCTTAATGGTGCGGTGTACAGAATCGTTGTACTCGACAATTAGATTATCAAGAATATCGATCCACTTATAATTACCACGAAGACTAAATTGCATCCACATCTTGTTCTTCAATGTACGATTGAAACGCTCGCAAATAGATGCCTTCAAGTTGCTATATGTTGAATACATGTGAATATTGTACTTTTTCATGACGGCCTTAAAGTCACAATTGTAGAATTCTTTTCCCCGATCAACGTGTAAGTTCTGCGGTATGCGTCCCTTAACGAGGATTGACTTCATTGCTGCTGCTGTATCTTTGCCATTCTTACTCAGCATTGGCACGGCCCAGGCGAATTTCGAGAAGGTATCGATGACGGTGAGGAGAAATTTGTGGTTGGAGTTTTGACGAGCGTATGATGACATATCGACGAGGTCGGCTTGCCAGGTCTCGTCCAAGCCACGGATGTCCACATGTCGACGCGGATAATTTCGTCGAGCAGGTTTATGTAGCTCCAGCACGAGAGCGCCCCTTTTTTCGTTCATTTTCCAGTCCACTCAGTCGTGCGTCCAATTCAGCAATGATGTTTGAATTACGAATCACCAAATCTTGTAGAGCTTTGACATCGGCCTCGAGTGTCTTCGCAATGTCTCTTATCGTAGCTTCAAGTCCATTAACCAACAACTGACTACTCTCATTCATTTCTTTGCGTATGTTCTTAATGATAGTTCGGGATTTCCTTTGTAACGCACTTAGAGTGATGGCGTCATCTTCTCCTTCCGGATTTGCAATGTTACACAATCGTTTCTGCCCCAAGTCATAATGACCATCTGTGGTTATTCTAAAGCCAATCCCGGGTCGACCTGGAGGACCTTGCTTACTTGGGAGTACACTCCTACTTGAATGACGTCCAAACACATCGACACTCATGATGAGAATGCGTAAATTCTCCGATGTCGAGTTAATAAATGATTTCCGCTTCACGCAATTCCTCGATAATCGATATAATTTCATTCGCATGTGATGAATTTCCGGCTGCTTGTGATGCCAGAAGTAAGCGAAGACGATCCACGAGCTCGTTTGGATTATCCCAATAAATATAGTCCAATTGGGTGTTTTTTCTAGCTATCTTATACTTTGGCATACCCTGTCCCACATGATGATCGACTATATTTGCGATATATGTGTTAAATTTGTGGCTGGTGTTACGTCATATAGCCTCACTAGGCTTGTATAATTTTTTGTGCGCATCCGTTGAGATTACAATCTTTTCGTAGTTTTTCAAATCGTGCGGTGTGAGAGTTTCGACATTGGGCACTTTTTTAAACAACAGCTCCGTTAATCCAACAGTTTTCGCATAACTCGCATCTCCCACACGAATGTGTTGAGAGTCGAAAATTATCGGAGAATTGCCAATCATTAATTTGTTGTTAGCGAGATTTCGTACACCGTATAATACATCCAAGGTTGCCTTTCTATTTGTTTGTAATAGCAGGAGATATTCGTTGATCAGCTCATCGACATTTTGCGAGTCATCATCATCCTCATATATCAATTTGAAAGAATCTTGTGTTTCACTCTTCAAGGAATCATGTGCCTCATTTTGATGTTTCACACTATTTAACACATCTCCTTCTTCAACATCATCACCTACTTTTTCATCCTTAATTTCCTCCTTCACCGCCACCACCTCACCGTTTTTATACGCCACCAATTTTTCCAATGGCCCCACTATAGGCGTAAAGACATCCTGCATTCTCTGCTGATCGTTATCTTTCCCAATTTTCATCATTCGATGCTTTCGTCTGATTGCATCGCGCACCTTGGCAATTTCACGCAATACATCCTTTTCTCGCAACAATTGTTCGCTCTTCATGTTGTCACTACCACGGCATGCGCAATACTGTCTCTTCAACTACCAGCGATGAGTCATTTATCAATGGTGAGAAAATAATCAAAACCTTGTCTATATCGACCTTCGTTAATATCGCTATCCTTATCAATTGTGATAAATGCATACTTGTCAGAATTCCAGCATTTCACGCACATGTTTTTAAAGCACGTATAAGTCATATCCGTATTAACATGGTCATTGTACACGTGTTTGAGATTCATATCATCCTGCTTGAAAAGCACCACGAAATTTGCATTATCTCTCACGAGATGTTTGGGGATACGAGTGTACGTCTGACAAACATAAAAACTGTCAACAATCTCATGGCGTCCCATGGAAAAGACGGCCCGAACATTATCCTGCTTTTCGCATGCTATGTCATCAAAGATGAATATAGAGTTGGATCGTGCATCAGTTGGTGCTATCACTTGTTCATGCGCCTCGAATGGATGATATTCAACTCAACTCACAGGTTCGAGTAATTGTTCGAGCAACTTATACTTTGGCTGCTTGAGCGATTTGGAATACAAGTAAATATTCTCAAATCTCAAACCATTCGGATGGATGATGAGAGTGAGCAAAACGTTGGTTTTTCCACAATTCGATGGACCACAAAACAGTGCACGTATGCTATCCGGCAATAAATTCCCATGGCGTTTCTTTTTCCCTCCGCGGTCTTCGACAAACTCGTCGAAATTTATCACGGGAAGTCCGCCTCCGATAGTTTGCTTCCTGGACGTCATCTCACACACGACTAACGACGAAATCATATAAATAGGCTTCTTATAGGGATTATCCATCAGTCGCGTATTGTCTTTAGACATGATTGTGCATGGGAAGAGTGGTAAAGGTTTGGTCAACCGCCTAATCAACAAACTTCCCATTGAACTACATTTGCCTGGCTATCAGTATTGTGGACCAGGCACAAAGTTGGCCAAGCGCCTTGTTCGTGGTGATCCGGGCATTAATCCATTGGATACGGCTTGCAAACAACACGATATTGCGTATTCGAAAAATCCAGATAATCTCGAGGCGAGACATTTGGCGGATAAAGTGTTGGCTGAACAAGCTAGGCAACGTGTTACCGCGAGAGACGCTAGTATCGGTGAAAAAGCCAGTGCTTGGGGTGTGGCAAATATTATGTAGACAAAGAGAAAATTTGGCATGGGAATGAAGGCGCGCAAGGGTGGCGTTTGTTTGAAAAAGATAATTGGCGCTGCAAAGAAGACAATGATTGAAAGTAATGATCCGCATAAGATTATCAAATCAGCTCTAAAGGGTGCTCGTGCAGCGGTAAAGTTGCAAGGTGGTAAAGTGCGCACACCTCGCGTTTTACCTGTACCCCATAAAATTGGTGGTTTATTGCCCTTCCTCGTGCCCATTTTTGCGGGTCTTAGCGCTGCGGGTGCTTTGTCGGGTGGTGCGGCTAGTATAGTTAAAGCTGTAAATGCTGCTCAAGCAGCTAAGCGTGAATTGGATGAAAGTAAGCGTCATAATCGAACAATTGAAGCGATTGCATTAGGTCGGGGTCTACATCTGAAACCGTATAAGCAGGGATTGGGCCTTCATGTTAAGCCAAAAAACTAGAAGTAACGCTACCACAGCGACCTCTCACCGACCGTGACCTACTCAAATATGCAAAAATCCTAAAGATTCCACATTTTCGTGGAGTTTACATGCGCGATACATTGCCAGCGAGTGGACCTCTCAAATGTGAAGCAGCAATTGTAAATTTGGATGAAAATGTCGGTCCTGGAACACACTGGGTCGCTTACAAAAAGACCGGATTGAAAGTCATATACTTTGATAGTTTCGGCAATCTACCACCACCATCCGAACTCATGAGATATTTCCGTGTCGGTAGCGTTCATTATAATTATACTAGATATCAGGAATATGATACGATTGAATGTGGACATTTGTGCCTCAAGTTTCTTTGTCGGCAGCTGCAGCACAAAGACAAATATACACTATATATAGGGGGGAAATGACGGGGGGAATTCAGTTGTCAATTTACCAGCTTCATGGACGAAAGTTTAACATTGCCCATATCTGGCTCATCGTCCATACTCGAGGCGCAATACTTTCCCCCCATCGAACTCTCACCACACAAAAATTATACTCTCGGCCTCGTGGAATTATTAACCTTCAACTCTATTCCCAATATCGTCGTTGACCACGATAAACTTTACGTGGGAGATGAGGTGTTGACGATACCTACGGGCAGTTATGAAATAGAGGATATTGAGGCGTTTGTACAAGCAGAGCTCTCGCGTAAAAACATCAGCATCAGCATTAAACCCAACAACAACACGCTACGCAGTGAGATCGAGTGTGATCGTGATGTAAATTTTGAGCCAAAAGATTCTATTGGGCATCTACTGGGCTTCACCGCACGCAAATTGGAAGCCAATAAAAGACACGAATCCGATCGTCCAGTAGCCATTCTCAAAGTGAACGCCCTACGCGTTGAGTGCAACATTACCGCTGGTGCCTATATTAACGGACAAAAAGTACACACAATTCACGAATTTTTTCCATCTGTGCCACCGGGCTATAAGATCATTGAAGTTCCCTCCCACGTAATTTATCTGCCATTCACGAGCCGAACGATTGACACGATACAGCTTCGCATAGTGGATCAAGACGGTGATTTGGTAAATTTCCGTGGTGAAGTAATCACCATACGCCTGCATATAAAGTCGTGATGGGCATTTTTTTCAACAGATCTTCCAATAACAATAAACGGCCATGGATAAAAACAAACAGTCGTCGACCAGCACCCAAAGCGCTAACACCTCAAAACGTGCTACTCTTGAAGAGTTTGGGTCTCAAAGTTCGTGGCGAAAGCGTGTAAAAAATTATTTAGTCTGTGCTCTGTGCATCTGTTGTGTGAAATGGAAGAAGAAATTGTAAACATTCAGGCGCCCGTGGTCTTTGATGAATCCATCGTCCATTGTGAGATTCACGCTTATAAACCATATCGGAAAATTGTCGTAAACGCCAAGCACGAGTTGATTCTCACGAGATCAAAGACCGACGACAATGCCATTGTACAAACAGCGCCCGAAGACTACAAACTCGTATTGCATAAAATAGAATGGCTCATGCTGTATGTGACAGTCTCGGATCAGCGAAAAATTCAGCTGTTAAAGTTTCTCGCCAAAGACGCACCAATCTCCATGAGTTTCCGAACATGGGAACTGTATGAATATCCATTGCTGCCTGCGACCTCGAAGCACGTGTGGTCTGTGAAAACTTCGAATCAGCTGGAGAAGCCACGATATGTCATACTCGCGTTGCAGACGGAACGGAAAAATAAGAAACAACACAATGCGAGCCACTTTGATCATTGTAACCTGAGCGACGTCAAACTATACCTCAACTCGCAATGTTATCCATATGGAAATTTGAATTTGAACATTGATCAAAATCAATATGCTCTTCTCTACGAGATGTATGCAAACTTTCAACCGACCTATTACAACAAAGAGGCTGAACCATGGCTGAGCAGAGTGGAATTTTTAGAAAAAGCCCCCCTCGTTGTCATTGACTGCTCAAAACAAAACGATTCGCTCAAGTCCGGTCCTGTTGATGTGCGCCTTGAATTTGAATTGAAAAACAATATTCCACCGCAAACTTCAGCGTACTGCATGATCCTCCATGATCGTATTGTCGAGTACAATCCAATCAGTGGTGGAGTTAAAAAATTGGTTTAAAATCATGCCGATGATTCGCGTCCACTTCAGTCAACATGGAGCTTATCATGGATGTGCAGGGCTTCAAGAGACCCGTCAACGAATTTGTCTTGAAGGAGATGTCCATCGTCAAACTCCATGAGAAGAACGCTGAACCGCTGACATTCTTCTTCGATGCACCATTCGCCTGGGACGCTTTACCGGCCAAGTACAAAATGACAAATAAGTGGCTGGAACGCAATTATCATGGAATACGATGGGAACACAGCGGCATACCATACGAGGCAGCTAGAACGGCAATTCGAGGAATATTGGAAGGAGCTCCTACGATCTATGCCAAGGGATTCGAGAAGTGCTCATGGCTGTCGAGATTCGCGGATTCAGCAACAAAAGTCATCGATCTGGAGACTCTGGACTGTCCATCGCTGCAGAAGTTGCCGAAAATCGCAAACGTTAAATGTCCCCATCATTCCTTCAATACAAAATACAATTGCGCCAAAGCGAATGTAAAGTCGTTGAAAAGCTGGCTCTCTGTGTACGAAGCGTGAGCGAGGGATTTTTTTAATGAATAAAAAAACATTTTGATGAAAATATATGTCATTTGTATTCTTTATTCTACGGCGAAAACACCCATTATTTACAATTCGACCAAACATATACATTTTTACATAGTCAGCACTTTGAAAAAAAAAACATCAAACAACCGCTCAACGATGGTGCTCAATTTTGTCTCCACGCTTGGGGACGATGCAGCTCGACGCGGTTGTAGTTCCCATCACTGAGTTGACCAGTTGCAGCATACTCTCGATGACGCGGACAGCCGTTCGACGATGGTGTTCCAACGAATTTTTCCCCGTCCACCATGTTCAGAGACGACGGAACTCGACACTATTGAATTTTCCACCAATATACTGCATGCAGAGTTGACCATCGCGTATCACTTGCAGCATACTCTCGAACATTCCCGGATCCTGATCGAAGGCCTTTACAAGTCGCGCCGGTAAGAAGACAGAGAACTCATCCGCGATGTCCACGATGTAGCGTTTCCCAAATTTGGTTTGTATGGCCCTCATGTCGGAGATTAGTCGTTCCGACTTAACGGGGAGTTCTGACAGCTTCTTCGTTGGGAGGAATTCCGCCATCCGGCCGACCTTGTTGATACTCGAGAGATCCATTTTCCCCGCACTTTCAAAGTTCTTTTTAGATGTTGATGGTGCAGTGGAGTAGTACAGTCTGAGCTTGGCCCACGAAATTATAAGCTCCCTCGTAAGCCTCCCACTCAAATTTTCGACC